>JAXCLQ010000006.1:12194509-12225166 GCA_035584115.1 Cedrela odorata | reverse complement strand
TTTTTTCCTTTCTTAGGGTGTTGTCCCTCGACATTCACTGTTTTCATTTTGGCCCTTCTTGTGTATAGAAATACCAAGAATACTCTTAAAATACGCCAATAATGGGTATCATCATTTAGACCTCGACGAAAATAGCATAAACTTGTCTCCTTTAGTGTGTAATTTCACAACAAATGTTGTGATGACACTGCATTGCTATCTGTTGAGAATTCCCGACAACATTGTGAAACGATCATTAACCGCCTTTCTTCTCTTGAAGCAGGCCAACAAATTCTCCTAAGTTTGTGGATGACATAAGAAAATTATATATAAAAAAAGGGAGCTAAGTTTACAAGATATAAAAAGAAATACAATACAAAAATCTATAAGCTTAATAATGTTGTAGCATAATTCAAGGGGAATATTTTTAACGTAGAGTACCAATTTTCGTTCATTACCTCTACATTATACAATTCAATTGCTAAGATTCAAAATTAAAATAATGTTTATATTGAAAGTGTATAACAACTCTCCAAGTGCAATTTGTAATGAAATATTTTTCACAAAATTCTGTAGTTTCTAGACCCAAAATCAGCTTCTCCCAAAAAACTTCTTTCATTAGATTTATCAATTTTCTTGGTTAACAACAAAGCACGTTCACTCAAATAAGCAACAAGTAATTCTGTAGGGTTTTTGACATGTATAGCTCAAAAATACACCCCCCCCCCATTTACATTTATGGTTCAGTTTTCAAATGTGTTATATTTGGGACCGATTATAATGATTTTGGACAAAAATGCCTCTAACTCTTGGTTTTCCTCTAAAAATTATAAGCTTGCTCAAGTAAAAGAACGTACAAACTTCTTCTTCTTCCCACTAAAACACATAAAGCACACAATTGTTTGGCAAACTAAACAATATTGAGTACTTCTCAACGGCGACAAAAGCGACTCCTCCATAAATGATATGCCCAACATTTCAAATGTAAAACATGAAAATTAACTTACTATTTTCTTAATTAAGGTGTAGGCAATGCATGACCTAAGTTTAGAAACCATTTTAGGATAAATGTAATGTAAAATTATTGATTTTAGTTGTGGATACTTGCATTGGTTGATTAGAAAAATTTAGAATTAACGAAGATGATTGACAATGAGTTTTTTCCTCGACTAAAATCATCGATGGATTTTTTATTTCCTTTGATGAGATGTTTGATATGCATTAATTCTATATGCATTTCATCGAGGGATGTATGACTTTTGTTGATGGATCCAATGAAGAAGTCATACATCCCTCGATGATGGTATGAAATGTAAAAAAAATTGATCATCGATGAAATTCATCGAGGGATGTAGGAATTTTGTTAAAGGATCCAGTAAAAAAGTTATACATCCTTCGATAATTTAAAAAATTTAGGAATATGTATGACTTTTTTTAAATCATCAAGGGATGTATGATTTCTTTACTGGATTCCTCGACAAAAGTTATACATTCCTCAATAAATTTCACAAATGATTAATTTTTTTTACATCTCAAACCATCATCGAGGGATGTATGACTTCTTTACTGAATCCCTCGAAGAAAGTCATATATCTCTCGACGAAATTTGTTGATAATTAATTTTTTATACATCTCATACATTCATTGAGGGATGTATGACTTCTTCACTAGACCCTTTGATGAAAGTCATACATTCCCCGATGAATTTCGTCGATTATATGACTTTCGTCGAAGAGTTTGTATTTTACAAATTTTATACATTTTATACATTCATTGAAGGATGTATGAATTCAGTACTGGATCCCTCCTTGAAATTCATACATCCCTCGATAAAATTTATCGAGGGGTACAAAATTGAATGATGATTTTTGTACTTCATTCCAAGTGTACTTATGTCATTTTGATTTTTTCCTCCATGACATTTTGATTTATTTGTTTTTATTTTGTAATATAGTCAGAAATAATAATGGTCATAAGCAGGAAACTAAAGACATTAGTAGAAGCTATTTTCCCCAAAGTTGTCACATCTCTATCTTACATGTGGGCACTTAATAGAATCCGACAGAAGTTAGCCTCAGTGCAGCTGGATCTTTTTGCACAATTTTGTTTTAGGAGTTTTTTAAGAGTGCCAAAGATTGGGTTCTTTAGAATTCTAGTCCACAATGTATTGTTAAAGGAAGTGTGCACCACTAGGGCAGAAGTAGAGCAACAACTTTAGTTCTTGGTATCTGATCGTATGATCAGATTTTCTAAATTCGAATTTAGATTGATAACTGACCTTAATTTTGATAATTACCATAAGAGATTGCACATTCTAGGGAGTAGAAGCAGTACTCATTAGCTGCGAGGCAAGTTTTTCCCTAGGTTACAGTCCATTAAGCAAGTATAGCTTGACAAATTTATAGAGGATACAAACTTCAGTGTCATGGATGACCAGGATGCACTGAAGATGGCATTGGTCTTTTTTGTGGAGAGATTCTTATTGAGGAGGGACACACGTGGGAAAGCGGATCCCTTTGTGGCGCAAGCATTAACTGGAAAAGCAAAAAAGTTCAAGGAACAACACAAAAATAATAACAAACACAAGTGCGAGAGATACAACTTGGAAGGAATTCTCATTGCATTTTAGGTGCCTGAATTTATTTTACGATTTTATTATGTCAATCAAATATTCATTTGAATGTCAATTATAACATATAGGGTGAATTGGTTACATGTTTTTGGTGGTAATATAGATTTGGATATACGAGGCAATTCCCATGTCTCCTGGACTGTACTGGAAGAAAATAAATGATGATTTCTCTTACATGCTGAGGTGGACAATAATTAAGAGCTCTTGCCACGACAAAGTCTAAAAAATGACGTCTCCGATCATGACTGTAAGTAGTTATTTATGTTATACAAACAATCTGCAATGTTGGTTGATATTGACGTTGCGTGTGTGATACTGACATATATATATATATATATATATATTGTAGTTTATTTCATTGCTTGCATTAATTTCCATAAGTACTAAAAGTTTCCTGCCGTACATGGCCCAGCTACATTCCATTAGTATAGGGATTGGAGATGACGATGAAAAGGAAGGTTGTAAACCCTGTTTTGTGAATATAAGAACTAAAAAGAAGTATTTTTAAAATTTTAAATTTTTTTTCAGAATTTTTAAAAGAATAGGGGGTTCAACGAAATTTTATATATCAAAATAAAAGAATTTGCTATCTTTTCTTGTGGGTCTTCGACTTTCATTCTTCTCCTTTTGCAGAAACTTTTTTTCTACATTTCTCTCTCAATTATCTGCCAAATCACTTCAAATTTGGCCGATTATCTTTTAAGTTACCGTTGCCAAATGATTTCTCTTTCTCACCTATTTGATTTAATATTGATTTTGGACTAGAAAAGAGCAAAAATGAGCATGGAAGAAAGCTAGAATTGAAGTCAATTTAGGGGATTCTTCAAAAACCAAGGAATCAAGCACATTTAAGGAGTTTTTTTTGAATTTTGGTAAGTAATCCAATTATCTTTAAGTTTTGAAGTTACTTTTGGTGTAAATTTTGAAATGGGTTTTATTATGCATGAGTTAAGTTTTCGATTTGTAACATTGTATTAAATTGAGTATTAGAATATGGATAAATCTCTTGAATGGTTTTTCTTGAAGTATTCAAACTAAATTTAAAAGTTTGAGTTAATACATAAATGGATTAAAGTCAGAATTGGTTTGGAAGAAAAAACATATAATTTGGACAGTTTGGACCTTTTAATGGTTATCCTCAGTTTCTGGAAAATAGAGACATTTTTAAGAAAATCTTATTAGAGACAAAATTATTCTACACTGAAAACCCTTTTGAAAAATTACTTATAATGCCAAATCTAAGCAAATTTGACTTATCAAAGAGCCCCAAAGTATTTTAATTTGGTCAGATTTCGTCCTTATAAATTTTTAAGTTTTAAGTATATGCTTTTAATCCAAGACCAATGGTCCTGACCAGAGGACAATGGTCTTGATCCGAGAACAATGTTCCTGACTCGAGGAAAATGCTCCTGAACCGAGTTGAAATGAATATTAAACTTCTAGAGGTCATAACTTTGGATCCAAAAAGAGTTAGGGGATGTACAAGGTATCAATGGAAAGCTCTTTCCTCACTCTATAACATGATATCCTGAGCCAAGTACAAAGGTACTAAGCCGAGCTGATTTTCCTTGATCCAAACACAATACTCCTAAACTTAGTTGAAATAAGTGTCAAATTATAAGAGGTCATAACTTTGAATCCAGAAAGAGTTAGTGAATGTACAATGTATTAATAGAAATCTCTTTCCAAGCTCTATAACATGATGTCCTAAGCTGAGCATAATGGTGACGAGTTTAGCTTATTGCCCCTGATCTGAACACAATACTCATAAACTGAGCTAAAATGAGTGTCAAACTTTAAAAGGTTGTAACTTTGAATCCAGAAAGAGTTAAGAGACGTATAAGATATCAATGGAAAACTCTTTTTGAGCTCTATTACATGGATGGGTTAACCTAATTAAGGTCATTTTTATAGTTAGAAAAGTCAAAATATTAAATATTTATATGTATATAACTAATACTTATCATGCATACATGCATCAATTAAGGGTTTGTAAAAGTGTGAATGAAATTAAATATTAATAATATTCAACATGTATTATTTAGGCATCGAGAATTCAAAAGAAGGACCTAGTAGGTGCGAGGATCCATAATGGGAGTGATTATCCTCCCATTGTTGTGAGTAAATTTATACATACATGAATATTATATTGATATATGTGTGTTATACATATATGTATTGCTTATATGTTAAACAAGTAATTTTATTGTTAAAAGGAATTTGAAATAAAATTGTTTATGTGAAGTGCATGATATTGGGTTGATTTGATTATTTGGCTTGCTATTAAATGTTATTGATTATATATGCTGAAATGGCCGTAGAGGCTAGATTTGTTTTAAATGATTTGAAATAAAAAATGACTTGTTTTATACATGTATGATGGTGATGAGGCCAGTAAGGCCAAATATTGTTGTATAGCAAGTGGGCTTGTTTTAATTATATATACAAAGAGGTAGCATGTGGACGGATCTATTAAGAGGTCGTATAGGTGAGTAGAGCTGTAGTGGAGCTGGTATAAAGGAGAGAGACCATGGTAAGCCCACTGTGAGCCGTGCACGTATGTGCTGTTATAGAGATCCTATGGAAAGCTTTAGCGACTTGATAGGGATCTCAAAGATTTGACGAATATGACGATGACAGTCACTTTATCACCAAGTGATTATTGACGGCTAACATCAGTGAGACGAACTGTGTTTTATAATTCATGTTTTCTCTTAATAAAATGATTTTGTAAAATATGAGATATGATTTGCTATTTTATAAAAAATGCATTGCATATTGTTTTATACACGAAAGACTCACTGATGGTCTCGACGTCACCTCGGTCAAGATAGTGGTGAAGAAAGTATGACCAGCTTGGTTTGGACTATTTGAAACTGTTTGCAGACCAATGAATTATTTTCTCATTATTTGATTTTTTGAAAATATATATGTATTTGAGAGCATAATGTAAATGAAATCTCAATATCTATATTTGGAAATGCATGTGCATGTATGTATATATGTATGTACTTTATTTACTCATTGAGTATAGTTGTTTACTCATTTCTCACCATTACAGCTTTCATGTTAAGCACCCTAGTACTCGCCGGGCTAGTGGTAGCGGTAGAAAGCTTACGACGCCAAGCTTTTGCGTATAACACTAACACACCATGATCACTTTGAATGTCAGCTTGAATATTTTTAGGTGTGTATATTCTACTACAATCTGCAAATTTATCTTTGTTCAGTTCAACAATAAGGTAGGAGCTCGCTTAACGATATCTGTCCAATAGTTGATCAGACATACATGTAAGTGTTTGTTTAATCCGTCTCATATGGAAGTATGTATTTTTAGGCATTAATACCGCCCGAACACACCATTTACATCTGTCATTTTGATATTTTATTTCAAAATGATGTGATATTGACCTATGAATTCAAAACTAAAAGTTTTGTTTTATTACAAGCAAACTTAAATCTTTACGTAATTTTTCTTTGGTTTCATACAATTTTTCAAACATTATTTTACCATTATTTGTACTGAAGAAGGCATCAATTAAAAAATTAACAGACGGAGGGATTGGAGGTATAAATTGCAGCAAATCGTAATCCAATAGACCAGTGTCTTCGCATATGAAAGAGGATTTGCAAACATTGGGAGGTTATTGAACATCGGTATTAATCTTAGGTATAAAAAAAGAGTCATTAAGGTTAATTCCTTGCTTATTAACATATTCAAAATACTCGTGAATATGATCTTCATTATACCGAATCAGAAAGTATTGTGCATTGACAACCAAAGCAGGGATTGTAGTATTGACTTGATTACTACAGTTTGAAGAAGCAAATAGATTCCTAACATTAGACTGCAATTGATAGATGACCGATTGTGTAGGTTGAACATTGGGAAACCTTGCTATTTCTATTTTTTCGATATACAAAATACAATTCATTAATGAGTTCTAGATAGTTTATATTCATATGTACTGTTATACCAAAACTGCACCCTCCATTGTAAACTTCATTTCTATTTGGTGAACTCTCTCATGTTTCTCTAAATACATTCATTAAATGAATTTGTTTCATCTGTGTAAAAATAATATAATTGTTAAATATTCATTTTTAAAAAAATGCTTAAACACAACACACACACACACACACACACACACAAGAAATATAAATGTCGAGGGAAGTATAAAAATCGTTGAAGGATGTATAAAAATCGTTAAGGGATGTATCATTTCATTTTTGGATCCCTCAACAAAATTCATACTTCCCTCGATGATTTCCGTCGAGTGATCAAAAAATGATGCAAGATTTTTTATTTTATATTTCTAATCATCGATGGAGGTATAAATTCAATATTGAATACCTTAACGAAATTCATACATTCCTTGATGAATTACATCGAGAGGTCTTGTATTATGCAAGTTTTATACATCCTTTAAAATTATCGAGAAATATATGAATTCAATTCTTGATTCCTCGACAAAATTCATATATCCTTCGATGATTTCCGTCGAGAGATCCAGAATCGATGCAAGTTTCTACATCTTTCCAATTATCGAGAGATGTATGAACAATTCAGTATTGGATCTCTTGACGAAATTCATACATCCCTTAATGATAAAAAATCTTAACTCTCTACTAATCATCGAGAGATATACTGTTCACTCTCTTCCTCAATCCAAAATTCTCAAAAATCATCAATATCACACCATTAACAAATATTACGTAGAATGTATGCATAAAAATTATACTAAATACATTTATAAACTTTTTACAAGTATAACTAGATGATATAAATCATAATTATTATATTTGAGTAAAAAAATTTATTTGTTATCAAAATGTAATTTTGTTAAATTTACTTTAAATGAACCTACTTAAATAAATACTGATTAATACCATAATGTTTATAATTGTGATTTTTTTAATTTAGTTATTAATATTTTTATCCGATCTTTTTAATTTGTTTTAACTCTTTAAAATAAAATCAAATTAAATTTTTATCTACTTTTACGTCAGTGACATATACAAATAAGAATTACGAATATTTTTAAAACTATTATAATTAATTTTAAATATAATACGTTTAAAAGTTGGACTACAAACCTAAATGGGAAATGGGGTATTTTTGAGCTGTGCACCTCAATGACCCAATTCTGAAATGTGTTGTAGACCACGAGTCACGAAAACAAAAGCGTAACGAGCGAGAGGATCATAGAACAGCAAGAGAACACGTTGCACACGAGCCAACCCGTGCCTCAGAATCACACTCAGCCAATCACAGACCAAGTTGTTGATCTCCTCTTCCCCACTTTAACCTCAGATAACGACTTTTGTTCACTTTCATACCCCTTCAAACTCTTCAAAGTATCTTGGTTTCCCCGAAACTCTGCTTCTGGTATTTATAGCAAATGCGAGATTTTGCCTAAGCACAAAAATTCCATTAATCCCTTGACCTCATATTGCTTTTTGCGGCTCAAATTTGCAAACTTCTTGATATAAATATTTTTTTGGTATCCGGGTCATGATGAAATGATTTGTTGGAAAAATCAAGAACTGGGTGGCGACTGAAATGGAAGTGGGAGTTGCCTCATGTGTGTTTTGTGGAAGCAAAAGCGTTCCTACAATAACGAAGAAAGCGTTAGCTTTGAATGTGAGAAGGTCTAACTCTAATGTTCTGAATGCGGCGGCTCCTTTGAAGTTTTCTTTCTGTTCCTCTTTTCGATCGATTTGTTTGTTCATTGGACACAGCTCAAATTCTTCGTTTACATTTCATCAACCCCATCATTTTTTTTGTAACAACAGCAATCGCAGCGGCAGTGGTACCAAGTCTAGTACTAGCACCAAGAAAAAGCCTAGAAGCAAAAGTAGTGTTTTTACCAAATCCAGAATCCAAAAGACTAAAACTTTATCCAGTACTAGTACTTCTACCAGGGTCAATGCTAGTATTATAGTTGAAAAATTGGGTGGGGAGAAGCAACGGGAGCAGCCTAAGAAGAGTAGTAAGGCAGTAAATGTGCAAACTTTGTATCAAAACGGTGACCCTTTGGGCAGAAGAGATCTTGGTAAGATCGTTGTGAGGTGGATATGCCAGGGAATGCGAGCGATGGCCTCAGATTTTGCTTCTGCTGAGGTACAAGGAGAGTTTTCTGAGCTGAGGCAGCGGATGGGACCTGGTCTTACGTTTGTAATACAAGCGCAACCTTATTTCAATGCCATTCCTATGCCGGTAGGACTCGAGGCCATTTGTTTGAAGGCATGCACTCATTATCCGACTTTGTTTGATCACTTCCAGAGGGAATTGCGTGACGTGCTACAGGAATTGCAGCAGAAGTCAGTAGTTCAAGATTGGCACGATACTGAGTCATGGAAATTGCTCAAAGAGCTTGCTAATTCAGGTTTTTCTCTCTTGTTGACACTATGTTTTTTTCATTTAATTGTTGGGAACCAATTACTATGTAACGGCCATTAATGCTTTAATAACTAAAACAAACTGAGAATTCATCTCCAATTTGATTGGAAATTTTGTTGACTAAGACTGCTCGTATCTTTTTGGTGAAACTGTGTTAAAAACCACATTTATTTTTTGCTTAAGTATACGTTAACCAATTTGTAGTTCAATTATGGTGCATTTGCAGCTCAGCATAGAACTATTGTGCGGAAGGTTATACAGCCAAAGCTTGTTCAAGGTGTTTTAGGAATGGATTTGGAGAGGGCCAAGACTATACAGGGAAGGATTGACGAGTTTACGAAGCAGATGTCAGAACTGCTTCGTATAGAGAGGGATGCTGAATTGGAATTCACACAGGAGGAGTTGAATGCTGTTCCAACTCCTGATGAGAATTCTGATTCATCGAAGCCGATTGAGTTTTTGGTTAGCCATGGCAGGGCACCACAAGAACTATGTGACACCATCTGCAATTTGTATGCAGTTAGCACATCTACAGGTTACTTAGTAATTTATCTATACCTTACCTTGATTGTTGGTTTCTTCAATGCGATGTCAATTAGGCTTTTGATTATTTTAGATCTCATTTGTGTGTTTTTGTATTGTGAGTTAGCATCCGGTATTCCAATTTGGTTTAGTAATATATTGGGGATTGGAATGTGTACACAGGACTAGGAGGAATGCATTTGGTGTTGTTTAGGGTTGAAGGAAATCATCGACTGCCACCTACAACCCTATCACCAGGAGACATGGTTTGTGTGAGGATTTGCGATAGTAGGGGTGCTGGTGCCACTTCTTGCATACAGGGTTTTGTTCACAATCTTGGGGAGGATGGTTGTAGCATCATTGTGGCTCTAGAATCTCGTCATGGTGATCCCACCTTCTCTAAGCTCTTTGGCAAGAGTGTACGCATTGACCGTATCCAAGGATTGGCTGATACACTCACTTATGAGGTATGAATTCTATACAGTTATTCTTGGTGTATACATTATTTATAGACATATTTTATTGTTACAACCCGAGAGCTTCTTATGCTTGTATTCAGAATGCTGTGAAATTCTTGCAGTATTTGCTTTTTGTAGAGAATGGAATGGGTTTGTTCAATCATACTGCTCAGGCTCTTCATCTGAGAATACTCTGCATATTTTCATCAAAACTCTGCTTGATTTTCCCATTCTATTTCAGAAGTGTTGTCTTCTGTCACTTAAATCAAGTGGCATATCGTAATTTCTTCTGTTTCCATTGCCACAACCTGTTCTATTTTTCAAACTTGTAACATTTGATTATAAAATAGATTCTTAGTGTTCTATCAAGTTATATGAGCTGGACCTTTAAAAGAAATCTTGGCAAGTTTATTCTTCCTTTTCATTTATTAGTTTTTCATGTTGCAGGTAAAACTTTATCCTTGTTTGTTCTTCCTTACCCCTTTCCTCCAGTTTTACTCGAATGTTATTTGGATTCACCTTACTAAGTCACCATATCCACTTTGTCCTGTAAAGGTTGGTTTGATTTTGTTTAACGGCATTAAAGCTGAAGCCACCCCACTTTAATGACTGGGAATTCCAGAAAGTGTTTCCACAATTTTCAATTTTTATATCGATTTGCATTTCAAGATGAACTGCAAATCTCAGAGGCAGGAAAAGTCATAAGTGATCCTCGAAACAGAAAGTCGTTATCTTGATGAGATTGGTGTAGTGTGTGAGGTAAAATGGTAAATGAGGTAGATACTCCACTCTCCGCCAAAGGGGAAAAATAATGATAACAATAAAATTTAAAAGAACACTAATGAAAGTGGTGGAATACGGAGGAAATTCCTTGACTTGGGTTAAAAATTTTCCATTTGGATCAAGTTCATACTTTATTGGGTTATATAAGGTTACCGGTAGCTATAGTATCGTTATGCCACTTGATATAAGGGCATAGGAACTCAAAGACAAATGTTTCCTAGTGGTTGCAATTTAGGTTTTCCTTTTGATAGTGTCTTTGCAATTGAATTACATAATTACTAACTTATTGCATTTCTCTTTTGCAGCGCAACTGTGAAGCCTTAATGCTTCTTCAAAAGAATGGTTTGCAGAAAAAAAATCCTTCAATTGCTGTGGTGGCTACATTATTTGGGGATAAGCAAGATGTTGCATGGCTAGAAGAGAACAATTTGGCAGATTTAGCTGAAGTGAAATTGGATGGAATGTTGAGGAGTGAAACCTTTGATGATTCCCAGAAAAAGGCAGTTGCCTTGGGTTTAAATAAGAAGCGGCCAGTGATGATAATCCAAGGACCTCCTGGTACTGGTAAGACAGGTTTGCTTAAGGAACTTATAGCTCTCGCTGTCCAACAAGGTGAAAGGGTGCTTGTAACAGCTCCTACAAATGCAGCTGTCGACAACATGGTTGAAAAACTTTCAGATGTTGGATTAAACATTGTGCGTGTTGGAAATCCAGCACGAATATCTCCAACTGTAGCCTCAAAGTCTTTGGGTGAAATTGTCAACTCGAAGCTTGCAAGTTTTCTCGCAGAGTTTGAAAGGAAGAAGTCAGATCTTAGAAAAGACCTGAGACAGTGTTTGAAGGATGATTCATTAGCTGCTGGAATTCGCGAACTTTTAAAACAGCTTGGAAAGACATTAAAGAAGAAGGAGAAGGAGACAGTAAAGGAAGTACTATCAAGTGCGCAAGTGGTGTTAGCCACCAACACTGGAGCAGCTGATCCATTGATACGAAGGCTAGATACATTTGACCTAGTTGTTATTGACGAAGCAGGGCAGGCAATTGAACCTTCTTGCTGGATCTCAATATTTCAGGGAAAGCGCTGTATTCTTGCCGGTGACCAATGCCAGCTTGCTCCAGTGATTCTATCTAGAAAAGCTTTAGAAGGTGGCCTTGGAGTATCCCTCCTGGAGAGAGCTGCAAGTTTGCATGAAGGGGTCCTTGCTACCAAGTTAAAAACTCAATACCGTATGAATGATGCAATAGCCAGTTGGGCCTCGAAGGAGATGTATGGGGGATCATTAGTCTCTTCTTCAACTGTTGCTGCTCATCTTCTTGTGGATTCTCTATTTGTCAAGGTATGATGCCCATCTCTGAATCACCCATTCTTGAAGTAAGATGTAGACTTCTTTTACGCTTTTCTTGTGTGTGCTAAATTTCTTGGTGTCTGTTCAATAACGTTCATGATCTTTTTTACATTTTTTAGCGTTTTAGCCCTTGCCATCATATTATGGTTGTTTATGTGTTGTAAATGTCAATGCACTTGTCTATTTTTTTTTCCTAGCCTTTGGTTGATGATGATGGACATTCTGGTCTCTGAATAATTAAAAAATAAAATAAAAAACTGAACAAAGAATACTTTGATATTTGATATAATAAGATTGAAAAAGATTAAAATAATCTTTATCTACTTTTGAGAATCTTACACTTTTGTGAAGGTTGCTTCTTTCTTTTTTGGGCATCCTCAACTACCTAACACTTTTCCCTTTCCAATCTTTATGAAAAATCACCAATGTATGATCTGCATTAATTTGGATGCATTACCACACTGCCAACCCGCTAACAATAAACATAGTGATTCTCGAAAGTGTTAGGGATGTGCAATCACAATGTCAATTGTTCTATGGGCAGTTACCGATTACTGAATCAAAAACCACCAAATGAGCCTGAAGCAAGGTTTAAAATATATTTTTCCTGCCATTTGAATATTGTTATTGCAATAGTATAATCTTCTTACTTTGAGATTGTCCAAGCATCATTTGATAAATTTCCACCCATCATTGCAGCCCACGTGGATAACACAGTGCCCATTGTTGTTGCTTGATACAAGAATGTCATATGGAAGTTTATCAGTTGGTTGTGAAGAGCATCTAGATCTTGCTGGCACAGGCTCATTTTATAACAAAGGGGAAGCAGAAATTGTTGTGCAGCATGTTTTTTCCTTGATTTATTCTGGTAAATGTTGATTATGTGTTATTTTATTCTTGAATTTTCATTGTTTTCCTAAAACTAAACTGAATCAAATTATCCACACAAGCTGTGTATTTTAAATACGTTGGATTTTAGAATTTTAATATGACAAGCGTATCCGTACTAAATCAATTAATGGGCAAAGCAGATAAATCATATTTGTTTCTCAAATCCATTATGCAGGTGTTCGCCCATCAGCTATTTCTGTGCAATCACCTTATGTTGCTCAGGTACAACTCTTGAGGGACAGGCTTGATGAGTTTCCAGAGGCTGCAGGTGTTGAAGTAGCAACAATTGATAGCTTTCAAGGCCGAGAAGCTGATGCAGTGATTATATCAATGGTATGTTTCTATACTGTCTACAGTTGCGCACATCACTTATTAACTTTTGATGAATGTAGTTGTTCTTGCTCTTAAGATTTGTGCTGATGAATCCATGAGAATACTGACTCATCTGGTTGAAACAAATAAACATAGGAAGTGGGAACATGAAACACTAATTTGTCAAGTCAAAAAAACTTATATTGCTCATTAAGTCGATGCCTAGGGTATATGACCAAGAGCCTTTTTGTTAAAATCACCCTTTTTGACGACAATTGTTATGTGGAACTTGTTCATGATGTGAGCTGCATTATGTTTTGAAGCCCTGAGTCTTGATTTTATTTTGTAATCTCAACTTATCTTCTATATTTTTTTAAATGGGATCCAAATTACAGTCTGTCTAATTAGTGCCAGCAAATTATTTTCGAAAATATCTAACTCTATTATTTGCTCACCTTCTATTGAAATTTCATGCACTAATACTTGTGTGCATAACAATTAACAATATATGGTGCATTTTTCCTTCTCCTTTTAGGTCCGGTCAAACACTTTGGGAGCTGTTGGATTTCTTGGAGATAGTAGGAGAATGAATGTTGCTATAACAAGGGCACGCAAACATGTAGCAGTTGTGTGCGATAGCTCAACAATATGCCACAATACCTTCCTCGCCAGACTCTTGCGTTATATCCGTTATTTTGGTAGGGTGAAACATGCTGAACCTGGTACATTTTGGGGATCTGGACTTGGCATGAACCCAATGTTGCCGTCAATCAGTTAACATCAAGTGAGCAGATGAAGTTGGTACCTTCTATTTCTTTCTTAAGAGATGATTGTTTGAGAGGATTTCAGCAATTTAGATACTTGTCCTCTTTCTTGTTATCTTCTGCTTCTGCATCGGATTATGTGCGGCCAGCCTTCCATTTTTTACAACAGAAAAAATTGTTAGTAATTGCATTGACAGTCATTTATAAATTTGTATATAAACAACATAGATTATGGCTTTTTAAATTGTATAAAATGCAAATGAAAAAAAAAATTATTGCAGTTATAATTTATGCCAACCATAAGTGATTGTTTTGTGGAAAATTTCCATGGATGTTGTGGTGTCTCACTTTAGGAAATTTTGAGTGATAAGAGTTCCAAAACTTCAAGCCAGGATTATCTGCAGCCGAAAATTACCTTACTAAAATTCAGATGATGTATAAGGATTCAGGCTTTGGTTCTTGTCACTCTGCTTTACGATTTTATTTATTTTATTTTCCTTTTTCCAATTTTTGGGTGGTTGGCAATGGCTTGTCTTTGTTAATGCTTCTCAAAGACTTATCAGTATCCTTTGTCAATGTTTATCACTCACCTGCCTATATTTAATAGCTAGTGATTTCATTTCAGCAGTTATTAATTAGATTAGAAACTACAC
Organism: Cedrela odorata; assembly: GCA_035584115.1. Lineage (NCBI taxonomy): Eukaryota > Viridiplantae > Streptophyta > Magnoliopsida > Sapindales > Meliaceae > Cedrela > Cedrela odorata. The sequence goes on along the minus strand of JAXCLQ010000006.1, from coordinate 12,210,423 downwards.
TCGCCTTTCCTTAATTCCAAAGCATATTCCTAGCTAAATCTTGAATCGACTCCACTAGGAAGTGTACATTACACCAGATTAATCTTTCTAACCTTCTGCTCTCTTAGTTATGCACGAATGCATTGATTTCATTGAACTGAATTGATTCTATAAGAAAGCAAACCCAGAAATGTAAGCATCACTCAACTATTAACATCTCTTAGATCAGGAAACTCCTCGGATAACTTCACTTGTAGGGAAGATCGCAATATGAACATCAAACAGCCTAATGTGAAAAGCTCAAAATTATGGTATATTTGGGATTGTTGTGTTTTAAACCCTCGTTCTTTTTCAGTAGCTAATATTTGCCATAATACTATTAAGCTAATGTTTACTATAATACGATCGCTCTAATAACATTGGCTGTCAAATTGATAATACATTAACAATCAAATATATGATATTGATCTAACAAGATATCATATGCTGCCTAATTTTTACATTCTAAAGAAGTAAAGCTCATTTTCGGTTAGGTACAAATACCATTCTGCCCTTCACATCACAGCATTATCCCTCCCATCCAAATTTTAAAGCAAAAGAGCTTGACCTTTTGCCACACCAAGACAAGAAAACTTTAGTATAAGAGTTTACAAGCAGCTGACTTTCTCAATGATCAGTCACACACACATATAATACACACATTCATACATAATACATTCATGTATAATGTATAATACATATATGCATATATATGCACAGGCATGTGCTTGTTCTAATCTATAAAGTAACAAAAACTATTAATGTAGAGGAGGTTTTCTGCTCTGCTACTGCTTGCAAACTGGTGGTATGGCAAAGCCCGTTTCTCTTTCATTAATACACCAATTTGTCTCTTATTACCAGAATCAAAAACTCATTTAATTCTACTATTTTCTTTATCCCTTTCTTTTTCCTTTCACCATCCGTTACATTTCCAACTCTCTGACATTTTCTTCCTCCATTATTCCAATCTTACATGACTTTGCCTTTTACCTTTGCTTTTTCTTTCTTCAACTCTCATCCAAATGACCCAAGAGGCATTCTGTCTTTTGACTTCGTACATGCAAATTACATAAACTAAACTCCTACAGAAAGATTTTATCAATTAAACCAACTAACACCCGTATGCAGCAAACGTACAAGTATATAAAAACCAAAGCAATAGCAAAGCTCAAGACAAAAAACCAAAACAAAACAACCCATATTTGATAATCTTGAAGTTTCTTTTCCTTCATGGCTCTAAAGCACATTGTGATCATTGCTCTTTTGTTTCTCTCCTTTCTGCTTCTTCTTGCTACTTGCAATGCATCAATATATAGATTACATGGGCCAAGCCTTGGGGGCAAAAACAAGCAAAAGAAAGGTGGTTTTAAGCTGATAACTTTGAGTTTCTTCCCCAAAGGCAAACCAATTCCACCCTCAGGACCATCAAGGAGACACAACAAGCACACCGCAAACGGCCCCCTGGTCGGCTCCGCCAAGGATGGTGGTAAAGCCTAGCCATGACTCTAAACACAGACTATATATATAAGGGCAAAAAAAAAAAAAAAAAAATTGTAGGTTGTCTGTGTTTCAGCTTGTTATTGCATGCAAATGTGTTGAAGAAAGACATGATTTCTTGTCTTCATTTAATTTCATCATCACCATGTACTTCTCTTAATTAATCCTTTATAATTCCATGATATTTCAATGATTAATTTTGTGTACATATAGGCAGACACATGGCCATTGAAACTCAAGTGAGCGGCAGCTGCAGTTACATGGATGATGAAATAATACAGTTATTAATGCTAGTAATATTCTGCATTAAAGATTATGTTTTCAAAACACATAAAAATAAAAAATTCTCGAGCCTTGAAGTCACACATTTGACAACAAGAATTCCAGACGAACCCTATTTGTGGAGGGAAAAAAATTTTATTTGATTTTAGAAATTACAATATCATTTGAAAAAAAAATTGACGGAGTGTCGTAATTTTGGGTATAAATTCCAATAAATGTTCTATAATACTCATTTGATTTTCTGAAATAAGCAGAAGATGAAGGCAAATTTTAAATTAATTAATTGGTCTCATTTCTAGAAGAATTTGCCTTCATCTCATATAATAAGTTGCCTTTTGTACTAGGGATGGATACATTCGTGGTTGTTAGCAGGAGGGTAGATGATTTGTCTGAGATATTATATATTGTATATCTATATTTGGTAGAAAAATAACCAAGAAATCAAGCTTCTAAATATGGATTTGATTTTCCTTTTGGGACAGATTCATCTTCAATCCATGCATATCCATGTTTAAGAGAGTTCTAAGGAAGCAAGGCAAAGGTCATTTCACTCTTCTTTTCTTTTTCTCTTTTTCCAATATAGATAAACTTTCATAGTGTTTAGGAGAAAAACAATTCCTAAAATGCTGAAACAATCAGAACACAAGTATGATGAACTTTCTGTTGCATTTATCAGATTTTTATTAAATTTCTCGACTTATGAGTTACATTATTAATTTCTTAAAGAACCTGAAAATGTAATCCAAAATTCATTTAACTTAATACAGATTTTGAAAAATGTAAAAATTTGGTAACTGTAACATTACAACAGTTGAATTATAGTGTTAACCTTTTTATTTTTCTAGACGGTAACAATCATGTCTGCCAAACCATGGCCAATATAAGAAAGAAAACAAGAAATGAAAAGAATTTCCAACCCAGTTTCACACAAACCAAGCCTAATGGAGAATAGAAAATGGTAAACTGCTACTCGGAGTGAGTGGGGAAATGTGTTTCATTTTCTTTAGGCATATGTAAAGAACAAACGGTTCAGAAAATGGAGACACTGAGATTCGATGAAGAAAAATCACAAGACATGGAACAAGGTAGATCAGGAGGGAGTTTACTTTCTTGTTGACATTGCAACATGGTTAATCACTTCCAGGCTTCTGCTTCAGTGGGAGTTTTGGTAGTCATCTGGTCAACCGCGTGTACTGTGCTTTGAAGCTCCTCCCATATGGCTTTGTACACCATCCTTTGCCTATTCACAGCTGATTGTCCCTCGAAGGCTGAAGCAATAACATCAATGCTGAATACACATGGAAGAAAGAAAGTCTCAATCAAGAACCAATATTTACAGAACTACAAGGCAGACCTAGAATAACAAATGAATGTGTTTAGTACTAAACATGCTGCGTGATATTTATTGGTGTGACCCAGATGTCCAGAAATATCTCAAATTACCATCAGAATCAGTCAAAAAGAAGAGCGGTAACATATGCAACCACACAAAAGTGAAATGGAAATCCATATCTTAACCCATTAAAAACCAGCTCATCCTAATAGATCAAAAACTATTCCACCTACTAATGCCCCAAGATGACCTGACCATAAACAACATTTTCTAAGGATGATTACTTTAATTAACTACAAGAACTGTCTTATGTTACATCTCTTTGAATTAGTGAAATCATGACAATTAGGATTACAAGTGGCTGAGAACATGAATGCTGTGGTAAATGGAATCGGGTACAATGCCTGGTGGATCAGCAATGGGTCTCGCATTATCACCAGAATTCAGGACAAGTGAGACAATAAGCTAAAATACTAACATCTATGTTGCTACGTGCCTTTATGGTCTAATAAAAGCACATAGCAACACAGTCCACTACACCCAAATCTCAATCTTATTAAACCACCAAACAAAAAAAAAACAATAATAGCCCATTTGCACAAAACAAAATTATGTATAATAAAAATAAAGATATATTCACTATTTTTCTCTCCAAACGAATTTAAGACTAAGAGTTTGTAACTACTTTTCTGACTTCCTTCTCTAAAATTCAAAGTTAGGGTTTTGGTATCTGTTGTATAATTGAATTGAGTATTTTGTTTTCCCATTTAAAATTTGTTTTTTTTTGTAGAATCAATTATGACTTGCTTTGATTGTCGCCTTGTTGGTGGTAAAATATAGAAAAATGCAGAAAGCGCATCGCATTACTACTATGCGTATATGCTAAAAGAAATTTTCATCAATTACATTTCATTTCCAAAGCACCCACAATATATGATGAATAGATCAAATAATAAATGAAAACAAACATTGAACATTTTACTTGGCCTATTCTGATTAATAATTAAGGAAGAAAGTAGCACAGCTAAAATGACAAAAGTAAAGCAAACAACCTAAAAGACAGTACACTATTTTTTTCATGGAACAAAAATCCCAGTGAGAAAAAATATGAGCTCACCTAACATGCCGACCATCCCCATAAGCATCTTTTACGGATACCGATTCTGCATTTAGATGCTCCTTGATCTGTTAAAGCAAATTGCAAGATAAAAGTTAAAAAGACCATAGACAATCTGAACAAATATAGCTTGAATGCTTAGCAATCCATCTATTTCTCTAAAACCTTATGCTTAATATTACTTGAACAAAAAGTATCTTCTCCATCTGATCAAGAAAACGCACAAAGAAAAAAATATAAAATATTACATTTACTCCTCCATTATGACCCCAACGGTCAAAGTCCTATCTCCTTCCATTACTTTGTTAAAGGTCAGATTGAGAGAGTCAACCAAATGCAAAACAAACTAAACAGTTAGGATTAACTGATTAAGGCTTCGTCCACGATTTAGTGGTAAGTTTAGAACAGGTTTTAGGAGCTCAACCTTACATTGTTGCATTGGTTCTCTACCAACTTCATCAGAGGCATTGTCTGGGAATGATGTGTTGTGGCCTTGAAGCTACAACTGATGTGGGATGAAATCACTAAATGTGATTTCATCCCACATCAGTTGAGTGTGATTTCATCCCACATCAGTTGAGTGAGTCAACCATATGTAAAACAAACTGAACAGTGAGGATAAACTGATCCTCCCCAGTTTAGTGGTAAAGTTTAGAACTGGTTTTAGGAGCTCAGCCTTACATTGTTGCATTGGTTCCCTACCAACTTCATCAAAGGCATTGTCTGCGATTGATGTGTTGTGGCCTTGAAGCTACAACTGATGTGGGATGAAATTACTATATGTGATTTCATCCCACGTCAGTTGAGTGAGTCAACCATATGTAAAACAAACTGAACAGTGAGGATAAACTGATTCAGGCTTCCTCCCCTGTTTAGTGGTAAAGTTTAGAACAGGTTTTAGGAGCTCAACCTTGCATTGTTGCATTGTTTCTCTACCCACTTCATCAAAGGCTTTGTCTGGGATTGATGTGTTGTGGCTTTGAAGCAACAACTGATGTGGGATGAAATTACTAAATGTGATTTCATCCCACATCAGTTGAGCAAGTCAACCATATGCAAAACAAACTGAACAGTGAGGATAAACTGATTCAGGCTTCCTCACCGGTTTAGTGGTAAAGTTAAGAACAGGTTTTAGGAGATCAACATTACATTGTTGCATTGTTTCTCTACCAACTTCATCTAAGGCTTTGTCTGGGATGGATGTGTTGTGGCCTTGAAGCTACAACTCAGTTGAGTGAGTCAACCATATGCAAAACAAACTGAACAGTGAGGATAAACTGATTCAGGCTTCCTCCCTGATTTAGTGGTAAAGTTTAGAACAGGTTTTAGGAACTCAACATTACATTGTTGCATTGCTTCTCTACCAACTTCATCTAAGGCTTTGTCTAGGATGGATGTGTTGTGGCCTTGAAGCTACAACTTATGTGGGATGAAATCACTAAATGTCAAATATTAGCAGAAACGTGAGTAGTCCTCACTAAAAGTTGGTGTTTACCAGTAGAAGCACAACAGTCTGAAACTAAGCCCAAATCTTTTCTGTTGTTTGATAAGCTACACCAATTGCCTAGTGGACCGGAATTCTTTTTTCTCCTTGCAAAATCATTTATTGGGTATAACAGGATGTGGAAAATAGATTTATATATTAACAACAATATAGAATTAGTTGGTTGTAACAACAAAATGCTCAATCAAAGCTCAGAATGCATCTATATGAACTAAAGCACGTTTTGCAGTCCACTCACAAGTTGCAAAATGTGAACTATAAGCGACATCACCTGAAATTCGATCATAAGCTTGGAGCCTATTCATCCAGCATTACCACACATCCAAATTATTTTCTTTACCAATTAGATTCCAAATCCTAAACTTAAAATATGTATCTAATCAATATCAAACCATTCAAATTTTGAAAGTTTTAATTTTTCCCTATAAATTCTTTTCATGTTCTTTTTATTTTAATAAAACTAATAGAACTTTGCCTCAACTAAAGCCAAATTCTTAGCCCACTTCAACCAAGCCCTTTGCTTTATTGACCTAAACACAAGTGCTAACAAGAAAATGATACAACCTGACACCAAATCATAAGACTTGTTCAAATTTCATTGAATGAAAACATATTAAACAAATACACAACCAAATTTAACCAAAACAATAAACCCAGAATCAAATTTCACCAAAAGGAGCGAAAAACAATACCTTTTTCTCCATGGATTGGATGAGAGGCGAGTCAATAGAGCCAGCATCGTTGACATGGGTGGCTCTAGTAGTGAATCTACAATGACCGATATGACCAAAGCGTGAGTTCGACATTAACTGCCCGTCACTTGGGATTGGGAGCTTGGTTTTGTTGCCATCATTGCAAGACAACAACGACGAGCTTGTTTGTGTTTTGCTCCTGTAGAGCAGAACCGTGGTTTGAGAAACAAAGGATCTCTTGGGATGAAGAAAGAAACGACAAAAACTTCTGGACGATGACGCGAAAATGTACGGACGCGATATAAGGGTCTTGGCCATTGTTGTCTATGGTAGTGAACTGAACTGCTAATTGAAATTTGTTTTTGCTTTCGCTGCTTGTTTTGGAGAATCCCAAATTTTATGGCTGGTATTATTGGGCAAACAAATGGGCTGAAACAGGCAACTTGATCAATTGAAACAGGCCGTATTGGCCCAAAAATGGCCCGGCGTAGTTGTTAAACTCTTTGGTTCATTGTCGTTTTGTTGTAAGAGGGGGAGGGGAAGGGGGAGGGGGAGGGGTTGACATTTTTTGATGTAACCAGCATCCTAAAGTTATTTTACATGCACGTTATTATTGTTATTATTATGTAAGAGAAAAAGAAAAACACTCGGTTATGGCAATTCATTGAAGAAAGCCACATCACGATCAACCAACCAAAATAGACAACTATAGTATAAACTAAAACAGACACACTCAAGTCATTTCTCATCGTACATTGTTCAATCCTTCTTCTTCCTCTGAACTTTTTACAGAGCAGATGTTATAACAGTAGATTTACTCCCACCGGCAACCGGCTTCTCCTTCAACATCTTGTCTAATTCCTCCACAAACCTCACCATCGCCGGAGCTGGCAAGCACACTGGCACAACAATTCCATCCTCTCCTTCCTTATTCCTAAACGGAATATAAAAGCTCGCCACCCCGGGAATGGCGCCGACCCCGCCCTTGGCCGGCCCGCCGTAAACCGGTTTTCCCCACCCGAAGTCCACATCTCCGAACCCGGCTCTAGTCACGTCCGAAACAAGGTATGATCGGACGACGGTGAAGTGGGGTCGGCCTTTTATCACCATTAGATCCGCCACTGATCTCATATACTCATCGTTCACGTCATTCTTGGCTTTTCTCACTAGCTCCAAAGCGTACCCTATTGGGTTTTGACTCAATTTCTCCGCCGTCGTCAAGGCGACTGGGAATGCGAACCCGTTGCCGTAGTACCCTGTTGGTAACGGCGGGTTAAACTTGGAACGCGCGTTGACGATGCATATTACTCGCATTTCTTCGGTCGGGTCTGGCTGCAATGCGATGGTGCGGCAGCGCCAGAGGCTGGCGGTGAGGATTTCGAAAGTGGAGCAGCGACGGAGATGCTGCGGCAGAAATCGGCGAATAGCAGAGATTTCTTGAGGGCCGAAGAAGAAAGAACGATGAGCCATGTCGTCGAGCGGGATGATTGTGCCTTTGGTGTCGGCGACTTCAACGTATTCATGGTGCGTGCATGTTACGCGAGGTGGGTCTCGGGCGTTGAGTACGTGTCTTTCCCAAACGGGTGGAATGGTGGGGGCAAGCGCGCCTCGCGCGATGTCACCGACGGCAGCCATGAACTGGACTAAACCGGCCGCATCGCTCATTGTGTGGTTGAGCCGGAGGGCGAAAATAAAACCGCCGCACTTCAAGCGTGTCACCTGTCAATTTGTAGAATAATTTAATGTCATAAACACAAATTTAAAATAGTACAACAATATTCAAGTACCTAATTTTAATTATAATTCTTAATAAGAATATATTGTATATATTTTATCAGAAAAAATCAATTGACTACTTCATGCATTATAACCAAGATCTATCTGCAAACTTTTAGTGGTTGGTAATGGTCCTAGCATTGTCTACTTCATGTGCCTTTTTCAATAAATTAATGAAAGGGTCATTCATTTGCCAATCTAGTACATATGAAATTATATTTATAAAAATCTTCAACTAATTTAATTTCATATATAGTAAGCAGAGGGTGCTTGGGCATTTGATTTTGTTTTAATCACTTTTGATGCCAACCCCAAAAGGATTAGTGATCATTGATATCGAACTCTATGTGAATGAATAATTATATGCTAATGAAGTTGGAATATAAAAATTTTAAATATATCATATGATAATATCAAAAGTGGTACGCATCATGAATTTTTATGAAATATATTAAAAATAAATAATTATATAATATATAATATATAATATTTTATTATAGTGTTAAGTTATCATCTGTCACATTAATTAATTAAGATACAAATTTCGTGTACTTTATACATGTAATAATATAGTACTTGAATTATGTGGTTGAGAATGGTTTGAAGGCAATTATTTTTCTTTCTTTGTCTTTTTCTTTTGGTAAAAATGAAAAAAAAAAAAAAAAAAGAGCTTTTGAAACTCTTTTGTTTTTTTCTTTATTTGTTCTTCTTCGTCTCAGCCAATAATCTACCTCCACTTTAAATTTATTTATTAAAATAGGTTGAAAAATACAAATTTTATTCTTTTTAAAAAATAATAATTATAAATTACCCAAAATTTTGAATCTGAAAAGATATGAGATTGGAAAAACACATGCCATTGAATTAACAATCATTGAAATTGGTGATGGAATTAATGAATAGTTAAATCATTTTCGGCAAAGTTGTAGGAATGCAATAATTTCCAATCCTGGAACATTTTTGGCTTGTAACTTAAGATATATATACGTTCATATACCTGAATAAGTAACAGTGGGCAGTTGAGCACACCAGCAGAACCTGGAAAATCAAAAAGCAGCTCCTCTAAGCATGGAAATGGAGGCTGAAGAGCATCACCAAATTGCTCTAGTGTAACATCAGCTTCAGCTTCAGTGAACATTACACCTTCTTCGTTACAATCCACCATAAGTTTCCGGTTAGCCCCTTCCCGGAGCCTACCGGCAAACGGGTAGTAAAAAACAAGCGTTTGTGCTATGGCCTGTCTGATCACCTTAACCGGGTCCTTCCCTTTCATGGAAGGGATATGTTTGTAGAATTGTATGACAGGAATTTGGAACCGGAGACCCTCTTGATCATCGATATCGGATAAGGGTTTGAGCTCGCGAGGAGTCGGCTTGGCCGGAGCGATTAGCTCCGGGATGCACCTCCGGACATTGAAGACAAGGGAGGCGGGGGATGGTGGTGGTGATGGTAGTGCCATAATGATGTTCAAGATGCAAGTGTAGAATCAAAAGCAGAAATGAGAGTTTAAAGTAATGCTTTTGCTGTCTTGTTTAAGCAGTTTTGGAACTGGGCCACTGAGGGGTACGAATTTATAGGGAGATTGTGGGGTTGAAACTTGGCAAGTGTTATATCATTTTGTTTGTTGAATAGCGGAAGTTGTTGGGGAAGTGATTGTGAAAATGCAAGGTGCTTAGTTTGATGATTGTGAACAAAGTGCTTCCGTAGGAAAAGCAGCGTGAATTTTCCTGGCTGCTGTATACTACTACTACCATTGACTATAAATAATTGCTTGACTAGCAATATTCGTCCGCTTGTGGCTTCAATAATCTAAATGCCATGGCTTGGCTAAACCTAATACAGTGTTGGAATTCATTCAAAGTCCAGAGATGATTGACTTGCTTTTTCATTTTCATTTCCAAATTGCCCGGAATATTCATCAGAAAACAAAATAGACATCGGTATCTTCCTAGCAGCAGCAGGTTATTCATTTTTAACAACTTTTATGCTGACCAGAATTGAGTGACCACGAGAAACATCTTTGAAAATGACACACCGTTTACCTCAATTCAACAACCATTGCAATTTCCGTTCTTTGACCACAATTTAATTGAATTTCATCTAAATTGCGTGTAATTAGTAGATGTGTTTGTAATTGTACTTAATTCTCAAAACACAACAATTTAATAAATAATTATTTTTATTTGAGGATCAATTTTCAAGACATGAAATTGAACAATTAGTTTGAAAAACTAAATATTTTTATTGAAAGTAATACTAGAAATTGAGTGGGTAGAGATTATTTTATTTCATGTTTAATGGGTCCTCTCTTAGTCAATTTTAATAATAATTTCAAGAGATGATAATGTAAGCTAATATTCAATGTTATTTTCCATGAACCTACATGTAATCTAATCTTTTAAATTGTAAATGTATAAAAACACACAGGATTATGATACATGAAATTGGAATTTCTTGTGGAAAACTTTAAAATTTTAATGTGAAGTTTGAATGTGATAGAATAAATTGGTAGGTGTTGAATTCAAACTGAAAACCAAAAACATGATATATAAGCCATCAAACTAATTAATTAACCGAAATTAACTTTATCATAAAGTAGAGATAAATTATTGGGTTATATTTATGTTGTGTTATTTTCGTATCGTCTCATATAAATATTAACTCAAAATGACGCATTTAATAATAGTATCAAAAATTAAAAATTCTAACCTAACAAAATTATTAATTAGTTAAATAAATTATAATTATATCACTCGTTTAACTTATATATATAATATATTTTTATAATACTTATAATATTATATATTCAAATACTAATTAATTTTTTTAAAATAATTAAATATTTTTTAAAATATGATAAATATAACTATTTTTTTAAAAATATAAAATAAAATTATAAATAAGTTAGTACATTATAATTACTTAAATAGTTAATCGTATCATAAACGAATTTACGTATAAAGAGTTATAAATTCGAACTCAATATAATTATTAATCGTGCTGTATTGTATTTATTCATTTAATAATTATATTATTTTATATTAATTTAAATTTATAAATTTATATCTATTTGATAAATCATATTAAAAATTACCCACCATATCAAAAAGTAAAAAAAAAAAAAAATGTTGGTACAAAACCACAAGAAGATTTTTTAATATTGCTTTTCCAATTTGTTGTTGACCAAGGTGTGAATTGCTTTAGTGTTGTTCCCATCTTTTACCCTTAAGTATTGCCTTCTTTAAATGCTAAAAAAACTAGAGCCAATGAAAGGAAATTTAGAAAAAGTTTCTATGTATATAAAATTAATTACATGATGTGGTGTATTCTTTTAATGCATAAATAAATATAAACATCTTAATCCATGAAATTTGTCAGTGGATGCACATGATTTTCAATGACTTAATGAATAACGTGGTACACAACTTCATCAAATTAAGTCAATGTAGTGGTTGCTTGGTTGCGAACAAAAGAAAACATGCATATTATTTTTTTATTATAATAACAGTAATATTATATATACAAATTTTTATAATTTTTTTTTATGAAAATCAATAAAAATTTATAAAAGTAAAAAAAAATTATATAAATATACAATAATAACATATCTTCATTATGTTAGTATGGAAATAAATCCAATACCTTCTAATTTTTTGCTTGATATCTCATATTCTCTAATTTTTTTTATTTTTTTAATAGAAATATTCAAGTATTCTTATGTTTTTCCAATTAACTTTTAAAAGTTATTGAAGAGGTTATTTTTGTATTTTAATTTTGTTTTGTAAAAGAATATGCTCACGACTCCTAATTTTTTTTTGTCCAAGATATCAAGATCCCTAAAATTTTTGGCTAATACTCCAAAATTCCATTAATTTTTCAAAAAAAAAAAAAATTAACTCTAAAGTATGTGGTATAAAATAATATTTTTTTTCAATACCCCTGATTTGTTTTTTTTTTTTTAAATGTGAGTTTACTAGCCCACACTATTTTGAAAAATAGAAATAATATTAATTATATAAGATTAATTACATAATATTAATAGTTTGAAAAAAATATTCAGGACATAGATGAAGCCCAATGACCTTTGAGCTAATTAGATATGACACAGTATTAAAGCCCTAGTCACTAACAAAGGCCTCAGGTACCACATGAAATTTCAAGGCCTTCCACTATAATGTAGTGAGCTTTTAGTAAAATCAGAGACCCTGAGACTTTCTCAGGATCCAGAAATCAGCGAACATGAAGCAATATAAGTACTTGAGAATTCGTACGTTAGCAAAAGTCTCACAAAAGATAGATGAAATTCGAAACCTATCTTAATCAACAATATTTCGACCATGACGTAATGAAGAGTTCATGTGTAACGTGTAACTTGATACTTCCTAAGTTCAATAAAAAAATCTCGATTTAGACGTGGAAGCCTAATATCTCTCTTTTTAGTGAAGATCTCGAGGATAACATAGTAAGGGCCTCAAGTAAGTCATCAAAACCTGAGACCATTTTTATTGAAGAAAAAGGTCTTAGATGTGACGTAAGATTCTAAAACTTCTCAATAACGGTTATTTCTAATGGTCGAAAAGTTCAAACCTCATAAGTTTTTTGAAGATAATGGAGGATCCTTGGCCTGGTAGTTATCCCACAAATAAAGCCTACAATCCCATGATCCTTGAAAAACTTATAAATGCAGGAGACATGATGACAGTTGAATGAAACAATCTATAAAATGTAAACATAAGACAACCAGGTAAAAGACATTGAATTCTGCTATCGAATTGCTATTATTTTTCTATTTCAAACTCTCACTAAAGAAAAACCCTGACTTAAGTATTAAAAGATTTTTGCCGGATCATCGGCTTTAATTTTGATATTATTTTTAATTTTAGGTGATACAGTAATCCAACAAGCAAAGAAGGTAGCTCTGATGCACTGAATTTCAAGGGAAATTTTACTGCATGTTACTTTCACGAGCCTGATAATGCTCGTTTACAACAAAAAAGCACGAAAGTAAGAAACGACCTACTTACTATAGTCTAGCTTAATACCTACCATTCTTGAATAGATAAAATAAGGTCTTATATCCAAGAAAGAAAGCTCTTGGAAGATAGAGATAAGGCGAGAAAGATTAAAAACATGTCTGCGAGGTATATTATCATCAACGAGGAACTGTACAAACAAGATTCAATATTCCTTATTTGAAGTGTCTGAGACCTGAGAAAGCTGCACGAGTTTTTGAAGAGATCTATCTCGAGGTAGGCGGTGACTACGGAGGGAAACGATCCCTAACACACAAAGTTTTAATGCAAGGATACTACTAGGCCAACCTTCTACAAGATGCAACTTAGGTCGTAAAAATTTGTAATAAATGTCAGATACATGAAGACATAATGAGAAAACCGTTTGAAAAGTTAACTTCTTTGCTAAGGCCTTGACCATTTGTGCAATAGGGACTAGATCTCATTAGCCTATTGTTTGTTGCCCGGGCAATCGACTACTTCACTAAATGGGTAGAAGCTGAACCACTGGTCAATATTACCAAGAAGAAGATTACAGTCTTCGCCAAGTAGAGTATCATCTTCTAGTTTAGAATATTTCGAGTTCTGATTGTTGATAACTGTCATAACCAAAATTTTAAGTAAAAGTTAAAATAAAATTTTAGTGACCAGAATAAAATTTTTTCAAACTTAAAAAAAATAAAAAAATAAAAAAATAAAAAAATTAAAGAGTGAGTAAAGTTTAAATGGACTAAATGAATTAAATCTATTAAATTATTGAATTTGGGCCAATTAAATTTGCAAATGGGTTTAGAAAACTTAAGTGCAAAATGAGCCCAAATTAAATGAAATAGCTGGTTTATTATTTCTCAATTATGTAGAGGAATCTACACAATTCTTATTTATTTAAGATCAACAAGAAGATAAAAGGGAGAAAAGGTTTCAAAATGGGTTTTAATGGAAATGGAAAAAAGAAGAAAGCAAATACTAGAAGAAGGGAAAGGGAGGAGGAAATTGCAAAGCAAGAAAGGGCTTTTGGTTTTTTTATTTTTTTATTTTTTTATTTTTTATTTTTTATTTTTTATTTTTTATTTTTATGGGAAACAAGAGAGGAAAGGCGAGAAACAATGAGAAGAGTGGTAGAAGGTGGCCGAAAATAGAGAAAACAAAAGGGGGAATAAGAAGATAAGGGAAGCAAACGGTTGAGAAGGGAAAGAAGGCAAAATTGGCTAAGGGAAAGGAAAAGGAATAGGAGAAAAGAGGAAAATAAGAAGAAGAAAGGTAAGAGCCATATGAGATAAGGAGGTAAGAAGAATTTTATTTGCTAAGTATTCTTTGAAATTCTTATTTCTTGTCTTGGTGTTGATTATTTAGAGTATGTATAGGAATTGATATTATTTGAATTGTGATTCTTGAAAAGGATATGAACAATGCATGATTTATGGTTGTGGTAATGCTAATGGTGAAATATGGCAGTGTTTAGTTGTATTTTAAGTATGAGAATTGTGTAATTAAGATGTTAATGATACATGAGAATGACAATTTAATTGGATAAGCTATAGGGCAGTGAAGTTTTGTGGTTAAATGAAAAAAACTAGTTGTTGGAATTGTGACCCAGGCTCTATATTTTGTTTATAAAATAATTTATAAACTTTCGATTAATAAACCGTAAATTTTTTAACAAAACTAGAGAGAATTATGACCAACGTAGTTGAAAATTAAAATTTTCTGTAAAACGACAAGTCCCAAATAAATTTTAAAAGTGGCCGCCTTTTATTACATTTTAGTTTGCCAAAAATGCTGAATAGTATATAGAAAATCTAAAACGAAATAGTGCTCTTGACATCGGTTTTTAGTGCCGTAAGATTCTATAGAAACTAGACACATAAGACAATAACATATTTAAAAATCAAATCATTTCATATTGGGATGAATTCTTAGTAAAGGTCGAAAATCGGTTGTCTTGTTTGGCATAGCATATTGTCCAGTGTCTGTGCAGTGTGTTGTAAATTGATTATTACTTGAATATTATAAATCAAAATCAAGATCTGTAAAAGGTTACGGAAACTAGACATGGCAAGGATTGACGTAATTAAAAATTAAATTTTTTATCAAGAAATGGATGCCCAAAAAAATTTAGAATGAGGCTGCTCTGTCGTAGTGTTACCCTCTGTTTCATATGTCAAAATATGTTCATAACTTAAGTAATTGAATCCAAAATCTGAATCTGTGAAATGCAATAGAAACTAAACATATAGGGATGAATATTAAAAATTTGGTTTAAATTTCATTGCCGATTAATCATAGTGAAAATGTGAAGTTACCCATGTCGTGGATAAAAATTGTTTAGAGTAATTAAAATGGAAATGATAATTTTTCAAATTAGGTAACAAGGAGTCCGAGACACTTATAGTTTTATTAAGAATCAACGACATGTATGATATATTTATTAGTCTATATGGTTAGCATATGATATTTTGGGTTTTAACATAAGGAATATATATTTGTAGATTGTCAAACCCGTCAACCGTCAAAGAAGTTGAGAGTTGAACTTGGTTAGCGTAAACCGGTGAGTGAAATATTTATTTTTTCTAAAGTTTCTTAATGCAATATTTATAATTATCATTATGATTACAGCTATGCAAATGGAAAGGATACAAAACCTCATCTTATTAAATATACATGTTTATTATATATATATATA
>JAXCLQ010000006.1:12137070-12181905 GCA_035584115.1 Cedrela odorata | reverse complement strand
ATATATATATATATATTCTTAGCCCAACTTAGATTTTATTTTTAATTCATAAATTTTAAAATTCTAAAAATAACCTTGTTCACTATAAACTTCTCATTTAATGTCTACCATATTTCCAAACTTACAAAACTAGGCTCATACAGTGCTGAACGTAAATTACAGATGTTACAGTTAAAATATTAGTTTTTGCCTTTTTCAAAATTGAAAAAAGAATATTTCATTTACAGGAGAAAGAGAGTGGAAAACCGTGAGGTGAAGAAGAAGGAAAATAAGGAAAAATAAAAAGAAAATGGGCTTTTATTCATTTGGTGAGTTTTTCAAATGTTATTTGATTTGGAATATTATGATTTTATATTTTCTAAACTTAGAACATTAATAGAAATTATATTATTAATTTAAGTTGTAATTTAGAGAATTAAATATGAATAATGTTCTATATGTGTTTAAAATGGGTATAATGGGTAAAAAATTGAAATTGGTGGAGAAGAAGAGAATAAGAGAAAATAGTTGAAATATATATATATATATATATACACATTTTGTTGTAATAATTATTATTTGTGTAGCATTCTTAGTAAATTATTAATGTTAAAATTGTAATTTGGAAATTAGAGATGCATAAAGTTATATTGTTAATGTTAATTTGTAATTAAGAAATTAGAAATTTATATTATGTTAATGTTATATAGTATTTTAAATTAGCAAAATTGGTAGTTATAAAGTGTTATTATCATGTGTATGTCATGTTATATATATATATATATATATATATAACAATTTTCTTCCATTTTTTCTTTCTTCACCATTTCAAATCTTCACCAATTTACACCATTTTTATAAACATGACATACACATGTTAATAACAATTATAATAATAACCACTATATTCTAATTTCCACCAGTTTCCACCATTTACATATTATTGAATTGGAATGATAAATTGTTACTCGCAGATTTGAAATGTTGAATTGTAAAGAAAGAAGGAAGAAAATTGTTATATATATATATATATATATATATATAGACATATACATATTATTGAATTGGGATGATAAATTGTTACTCGTAGATTTGAAATGGTGAATTGTTGAAGTGGAATTGAATCTCGATGATTTTCGATAGGCTGAGTTTGTGTGAAACAATTGGGAGTGTTTGGAAACTTGATAATGCCAGGGTTGTCAGAAAAAGAATTAGCAAAAAACGACAATATTGACTAGTTTCAGAAATTTTTCGCCAAAAGTTAAATTTTTTGCCAAAAGTATTTTTTCTAAAAATTTCTATAATATGCATATTTATATATATGTATGTATAGGTATAAATGAAATAATTGAATGAAGTGAATATGGTGATAAATGTATTTTAGGAATTCATTAAGTGTCGAGTTTGGAAAATGTGGATGTCGTAGGAATGTAGCGACGAGTATAAATGTGTAACTAAAATAGATTGTATTAATTTAATTTTAGGTACGCAACATTAATCTAAGAATATATTTGGGGAAAGCGAGAACAGAAGTAAGTAAATCGTGTATGCATTTTAATATTTTTGAAATCATGCGATATTCGAAGTTATGATGAAAATGTGAATGTTGATGTTTTGGTACGCCAATATTGTCTTTATGAAAGGATTATTGAAAAATTGTGAATCTTAATATTGAATGTCGATATCGCATTTATGAAATAAATATTGAAATGTTGTTGATGTGTGAAATATATGAATAAAAATGTAATTTTATGGTTTAGTCAGTAGTTATGTTATTATGACTTAGTTGGCTCTTGTGTCAAATGCGAGACTTGCAGACTAGTAAGAATTTTGTTTAACGCGCAATGCGTGTCTCTGTTATATGAGAATGAAAATGTCCGTTATATGTGGAATACGTAATTACGTTATAGATCCGAGTCACCGTATATGCAAATGACACTAACTGATTAAGCCATTCTGAACATGTTTATATTATGAATAAA
Organism: Cedrela odorata; assembly: GCA_035584115.1. Classification (NCBI taxonomy): domain Eukaryota; kingdom Viridiplantae; phylum Streptophyta; class Magnoliopsida; order Sapindales; family Meliaceae; genus Cedrela; species Cedrela odorata. Next base: position 12,179,944 of record JAXCLQ010000006.1, on the reverse strand, counting down.
TTTCTATGCGATTGGAAATGTTTGAAAATGCATTGATTTGTTTAAACATTTATATTCTGTACTACATCAACATATAAAAACTTGCACGATTTGCTTACTGAAATTGTATCTTACCCTTTATTGTAAAAATTTTATTTTTTAGAGAATAGCACGTAGAAGTGACCAAGGATGCGTGCTATGTTGATTAAGCATAAATGAAATTTTTGGGTATATGTAATCAATTAGTTAAGTGATAAGGAGTTGTAATATATGTAAACTTGTATGTATAAGAAAAATTTGTTAATTATAAATGTTTAAAACTTGTGTAATAATATAATAGCATTATATAGTAAATGTAAGAATGGCTTTGTATTTGAAACTATGTATGGAAGGAGGTGTTACATGACCAATGTTTTTTCCATGGATTTGCCTGAGATCTTCTCATAACACTTATAGCATATGCTATATTAGGTCTTGTACACAGAATTGTGTACATTAAACTGCTTATAGCAAAAGCATAAGGTACATTACACATCCGTTGTACCTCTTCACCAGTCTTTGAATTAAAATCTTTAGAAAGATTAATACCATAATTGAAGGGCAAGAGACCTTTTTTAGAGTTCTCCATGTTAAATCTTTTTAACATTTTCTCTATGTACAGTTTTTGGGATAATCCTATTATCATTTTCACTCTATCTCTATATATGCGAATTCCAAGGATATAGGTCACTTCTCCTAAATCTTTCATCGAGAAGGTTTTGGATAACTAGATTTTCACCTCAGTTTCTCATTAACAATATATCATTAACATATAATATAAGAAACATGATCGGATGATCTTTAACCCATTTATAAACACAAGGTTGATCTGGGTTTTATATGAAGCCAAACGATTTAATTACTTCATCAAATCGTTTATTCTAGCTTCGAGAAACTTGCTTCAGTCCATAAATGGATTGATGCAATTTACATACCTTATTTCTATCTACAGTGGACACAAACTCTATAGGCTGCTGCATATAAATAGTTTCTTCAAGAAACCTATTATGAAATGTAGTTTTAATGTTAATCTGTCAGATCTCATAATTATGATATGCTGCAATGGCTAGCATAATTCGGATAGACTTAATCATGGCTACTGGTGAAAAGGTTTTTTCATAATCCAACCCTTATTTCTGAATATACCCTTTCGCTACAAGTCGTGCTTTATAGATCTCTACCTTACCATTCTTACCATTCTTTCTCTTGAATATCCATTTGCATCTAATAAGAACAATTCCTTTTGGTGGATCTACAAGTTTTTAGACTTGGTTGGCATACATAAATTGTATTTCATAATTCATTGTTTCTAGTTATTTTCCTGAATCTTTATCCAAGATTGCTTCTTTATAACTTCTAAAATCATTTACATGATTAACTTCTCCCACTAAGCAAGATTCAAAATCTTGCACATGAAGAAGTCCATATCGCTCTAGAGGTCGCAATACTCTAGAAAATTTTCAAACTAGAATAGGTTTTAAGGTTTGCTGATTAGAAACTCTTTCATCAGCATTGTTGGTTTGAGCATCTAAGGATTCCTCCTTGAGCTCAATATTTCTATCAGCACCACTTTCTTCTAAGAACTCTTCTTTTAAGAAGTGTGCATTTCGATTAATCAATATTCTTTGATCAGATGAGAAGTAAAAGTAATATCTTAAATTATCTTTAAAATATCCTATAAATCGACCCTTCTCTGATTTAGCATCCAGCTTATCAGTGTTAACTAATTTAACATAAGCTAGACACTCTCAAATTCTTATATATTTGAGACTAGGTTTCTTTTCAATCCATATATCATATGGAGTCTTTTGGACTGATTTTGACGAGATTTTATTTAGGATATGCACAGCGGTTAGTAAGGCATATCCTCATAAAGAAGTTGGTAAATTTGAAAAATTTACCATCGATCGTACTATATCTAATAATATACGATTCCTCTTTTCTACTACACCAATTAGCTGTGGTGTGTAGAGAGAAGTTAACTGTGATATAATTCCATTATCTTTTAAGAATTCTTGAAATTTTTTACTCAAATATTCCTTTCCATGATCTGATCATAAAGATTTAATATTCTTTCTACTTTGTTTTTCTACTTCATTCTTGAATTCTTTGAACTTTTCAAATGATCAAATTTGTATTTTATTAAATATACATACCTATATTGTGACATATCATCAGTAAAGGCAATGAAATACTTAAATCCTCCTCTTACTTGGTTGCTGAATGGTCCACACACATCTGTATGTATGAGTTCTAATAGTTCCTCAGCTCTTTCACTTTTACTCTTAAAATAAGATTTGGTCATTTTACTTAAAGACACGATTCATAAGTTGAAATAGGTTCTAAACCTAATGAACTTAAAAGCCCACTATTTCTAAGTTGATTTATTCATTTATCTCTAATATGACCTAATTTATGATGCCATAGATATTTAGGATTTGAATTATCTCGAATTCTTTTTTTAGTAATGGATTATATTAAATAACTTTTATTCAATTGAAGAACATATAAACCATTTGTATTTTCTGCTCTACCAACTAATATTTTTCTCAAATGTATTAAATATTCATTTCCATTAAACTGTACATTTTAACTATATTTACATAATATAAATACAAAAATAATATTTCTAGTAGCATTAGAAAAATACAAAACATCATTTAATCTCAAAAAGTGTCTAGTTGACACTCTCAACTTGTAAGATCCTCTAGCTTCTGCAGTAACAGTTGCCCCATTAGCCATTCTCAAAGTGATCTCGCCTCTAGACAACGTAGAATTATTCAACATTGTTTGCAAAGAGACACAAATATAAGATGTAGCTGCCGAATTTAATATCCAAGAATGATGATCAGAAATAATATTTAATTCATAATTAATCATATAACAACTATACATACCTGCTCGAGCCTTCATAAGACTGTCGAGGTATCGAAGACAATTCCTCTTCCAATGACTTATCGAAAATACTGTATTAATATGCAATATGATCCTTTGACCTGAGATGTCAGAGTTGAATTTTATATGGACACGCATGGTTCATATGGTGTATAAGTACAAGACTAATCATGTCTTGTATGATAAAATCGGATGATAGTTAAGATGAAATTTGTTGACTCATTCAAAAGAATTAAGTGTTTCTACTAACTCTGTCCAGGTTCAAGTTCCTAAACTAATGTTGATAAATGTTTGAAACTAGGTCTTTGATCAAAGCAAAATAAATGTCACATAAAGAGTTCATGGGGGCAAGTTTAAGACATATTGATCAACGATTCGTAAAATATCAAATTTAGGGTTTTGACATTCTATGAAACCTAATTGGATTAAGATTGAACAATAGAATGATTTTACTCATACGGTATGTACAATCCAAGCAAATTTTGATGAAGAATTACTTCATTATGAATTAAGAACTATGACATATTGCTAGATACCAACCATAGTTGTTGAGTTTCGAATCGTTCGGATATGAATCACGGCTAATTCATTTTGAACCTTTATGGTCATACCAATATTCTTAAACCTTTGAAAACTATACGTGAGAGAGAATTATTTATAGAAGGCTAGCACCTTTGAGAATAATTTAATAGGCCAAAAATTAAATTTATGGTAAATTCTATAAGAGGGTATTATAGTAATATCATAATAATTAATTAATAAAGTGTTTATTTATTAATTATTAATAATTAAATACAATGGCATTATAGTAAATTTCATAAAAGGGTTTTATGGTAAATTCTATAAATGGGTATTATAGTAATACCATAATAATTAATTAAATAAAATATTTATTTATTAATTATTATAATTAAATGTATAGATAAATATGAAAAAAAAATTAGTCGATGACATAAGTGTACACAGTTTAATATTGACCATTTATGGAAAAAGACAAAATGAATGGATATTATTATTTCTATGTGATAGAAATATAAATATATATATATATTATTATTTTGAAAAGTCAAAATTGAAAGCTTTTAATTATTTTTCTTCATTTTGGCAATGAATAGCAAAAATTGAATTAGTTTTTCATTTTGGTCGACAAGAGAGGAAATAAGAGAGGAAAAGAAAAAATTTTCTTTCAAAAATTTTTCTATAGAAGAAAAAAAAAATTCAAGCTTCCAAGGGTTTTTAAATATGTAGATTGAAGAGATGCATGTGTTTGTAACTTATCTTCATTAAATTAAAGCTTGAAAAAAGGTAAAAACTTCAAACACCCTAACATTTATATATATATGTTGATATATGTCTTAAAACTTAAATTTATGTATGATTCAAGCCATAGAATCCAATAGTAAGTGGGTGGGTCATGGATTTGTTTTAGGCTTATATGTCCAATGTAAGCCCATGAATTGTTTAGGCCCAAGCATGGAAGTAAGCCCATCCATCTAGCCATCCATTTATCATTCAATCTTAGTCATCCATTTGCTTTAATGTCACTTATCTATTTAGCTTCATTTAAGCCATAATTTTAGTATTTGATATGGATAAATATTAACCATTCATTTATTTAACTGTTGACTTAATTTTGGCCATTGAATTAAAATACTTCATCCTAGACACTCAATTTATTTAAGGGTAAATAGGAAATAAGGAAATGATTCAATTTTCAAATTGAATCCATACATTTATGTAGGAGAAGGAAAGAAAAGAAAGAAATGGGAGAAAAGAAACAAAAGAGAAAAGAAAGAAAAGAGAAAGAAAATGAAAGGAAGAAGGAAAAATTATAAGTCTTGCTATTTTACATCTATGTGTTTTATTTTTTATTTATATATATATATAGAAATATTGGAAACTTATTTTTAAATGTTAAGTTTTAGTTTAGAAATATAAATTTGAATTGAATAAATTGTATGTTTATGATGTTGGTGTAGAAATTATGATAGGAGTTGTATTATGCTTAAGAAATAAATTTTGGTAAGAGTGTGGAGTTTAGGGTGAGGTATTATTATTATAATAAAATATTTATTGGTGCATGGTTAATTAAAATTAGAGATAAATAGATATTAATTATAGTTAAATTAAGCTTGTTAGAAATAGGTAATTTTGAAGTATGATTGGGAATTAGGTTAATTAATGAACATATCCATTTTGTCTAAATGGGTGTTATTTGTGTGAATTTAGGTTCGAAAAGTTGATACAAGAAATTATTAGAAGAATTTGGAGAGAAATGTAAGTAAATTATGCATGTATTTGTTATTATTTTTGAAATGATGCGTTAGCTAAGCATGTTTTGAATATGTTATGAAAATTATTAATTTTTAGTGTTTTACATGTCAATTATAATGTTATAAAATAATTATTGAAAATATTATCGATGTGTATAATTTATGAGTGAAAATGTAATTTATGACTCTCCTCGTTAGTTCATGTTTATTCTAACATGACCAAGTCCCATAACAAATGCAGGACTTGCGAACTAGTAAGAATTTTATTTAACGTACTATGTGCATTTCTATTATAATCGATCATGACAAATTTTTGCTTTAAACAGAATACGTAATTACATTTTGATCTGGATCATCGAGAATGCATATGATACTAATTGACTAAGTCATTCTAAGAATGTTTGTAATATGAATATATTTATGTGTTATTAGAAACTTCGAAAATTCATTAATTCGTTTGAGCATATCTGTTTGTTTTGGTTAAAAAGAAAGAAATATGTTATGTGTCACGTCGACATGGAAAAAACTTGCACGATTTACTTACTTCTCTCTTCAAATTCTTCTAATAATTCCTTATATCCACGTTTCGAACCTAAATTTACATAAATAATGACCATTTAGGCAAAATGGATATGTTAATCAATTAACTTAATTCCCAATCATTCCTCAAAATTACTCATTTCCAACAAGCTTAATTTAACTATAATCAATATCTATTTATCTCTAATTTGAATTAACCATACACCAATCGATATTTTCTCATAATAATAATATCTCACCCTAAATTTCATACTCTTACAAAAATTCATTTCTTAAGCATAATATAACATTTCTACCATAATTTATACACCAACATCATACACATACAATTTATTCAATTCAAATCTCTATTTCTAAACTAAAATTTAACATTTAAAAACTAAGTTTCCAATATTATATATATATATATATGTATATATAAATAAAAAATAAAACACATGAATGTAAAATAGCAAAACTTACAATTTTTCCTTCTTCCTTTCATTTTCTTTCTCTTTTCTTTCTTTTCTCCTTTCTTTCTTTTCTTCATTTTCTTTCTTTTCTTTCCTTCTCCTACGTAAATATATAGATTCAATTTGGAAATTAAATCATTTCCTTATTTTCTACTTACATTTAAATAAATTGAATGGTTAGGATGAATTATTTTAATTCAATGACCAAAATTAATGCCTACAATTAAAATAAATGAATGGTTAGTATTCATCCATATCCAATACTAAAATTATGGCTTAAATGAAGTCAAATGGATGGGTAAAATCAAAGCAAATGGATAGCTAAGATTGAAGGATAAATGAATGGCTAGATGGATGAGCTTACTTCCATACTTGGACTTAAACAACTCATGAGCTTACATTATACATATAAGCCTAAAACTAATCCATGGCCCACCCACTTATGGCCTAAAGCCCAATCACAATTTAACTTACAACTAATTTCTCACAATAAAAAAAAAATTGATCCAAACATTATTTTGATCCCAAAAATCTAATTATAAATCAGAACTCTAAATTATATGAAATTTTAATAAAAACAAATAATATCAAATTATACGATTGAAATTTCAAAATATTGCGGACGTTACATAATGTACTCCAACTTCATCTTCATCCGTGAACATAATAGGGATTGAGATGGGTTTTTGCTTCTTTTTGGCCCTTATGTTCATAAAGTGTGTATCCAAAGTAGAGTTGGTCAAAGAGTATTTCAAATAGTTTTTCCATGCTCTATTTGCGCTTCCTGCCAATGTAGATCTGCCTGAAATCACCATTATTTGATGCTCATCCCCTTCTTCTCGTCCAACCCTCTTATTTAAGGCTTAAATCCCTTCCCCATTTTTTACCACAAAATCTGTCAAGTAGTTATTCTTGATAAGAACTTCAATTTGGTCCTTAAGGTAGAAACATTCATCTATCAGATGCCCGATGTTTTGGTAAAATTCGTAAAACTTGTTCTTTATGCTTTCACATAGTTTTGTTTTTATTAAGCGAGTTTCCATTATCAAAGTTCTCCGCCTTTAACTTCTTGAAGAATTTGGAAGAGCGGTGCGTTTAACGGTGTAAACTTCTTTGCTTTTTAAACCTGGGCCACCTTTCTCATATCATCTCTTCTCGGAGAGTGTTATCCTCTCAAGGGAACATCATCCCTCTTATTCCCTGACCTGACCTGTTTCGGTACTCAGCTTCTTTTCCTGTCATTTTGCCTCCTTCTATTGCCAGATTTTGGAAAATGCGTTCTGTCACATAAGAATGACCCTATTGTCTTTTCTTTTTTCATCTTATGGATGACCTGATCCTCAATTTCGATTTCATCCAACAACTTCCTCAGAGCTGTTTCATAAGTGGTGATGGATGACTTATGAACAACATACCATCCCCGGTCTACTCATAGACCTTTCCTGAGACCTTCCAACGCCAAGGGGTGATGATAAACTCCTAACTCCATAACCTCATCATGATACCTATTGACGAAATTTCTAAGGCTTTCTCATCCTCCCTGTTTTATCAACCGCAATAAGCTCAAGGTTTTCATACTAGTGACTACTCTTCTGAATTCATTAATGAACACTTCACACAGTTGATGAAAGCAGCGGATATTGTTGAGGGTCAGACTTGTAAATCGCTTCCTAACTTGTCTTTCTAGTATCAATGAGAACAAGTGGCACATCTAGGCTTCATTCAATCCATGTATTGACATCATCTCCTTGAAGAAATTTATATGAAAAAATGGATCCGTTTTTTCCATGAATAGAGTTATTTGAGGCATCTTAAACTTTCTAGGAAGAACGAGATATAGAATTCTTTGGGAGAAAGATGACTTAGAATGAAGTCTTGAGGCATCTTATCCTTCGATCTTTATATCCATTGGGAGATATTTTGGAGTGGAGACGAAGCTTCTGAATGGAAATTGCAATTCATGTCATTAGGGGATGGTCACTGATAGTTGGGATGCAGGTTAGCTGCAATTGTTGCTTCTAGAGAAATTTCTTTCAAATTTCCTCTTATCTTCTTATATTTTCTAGTTGTGTAAGTTCATGTTGCTGTCATGACTTTTTTCGTGATCATTATTGTTTTAGCTTTTTATTCATTTCCACAAATGGTGCCAAATGTTGATGTAGTAAAATTCTCCTTGAAAATTTTACCCACCATAACAGTTTTTTTCACTTGTTCGATCACTATATCACTTGAAATCACAAAAAACAAAAAATTATCGAGCGTAAAATTGGTGACACAACTAAAATACTCCGATGTTTAAGTTAGGATTTTACTTTTGTAAGTTGTTGAAAGAAAAATAATAGCAAAAGTTTGATAACGAAAACTTAATATTCTTTATGTCATAATGTGTATTACAATATTGTAATTCTAATTGTTCATACTTGATTGCTTTCTGCTTACCTTATATAGGTTGTTTTGTCCTACTACCATTACGTCTCTCAAGATCATTAGGATTCTAAAGAATCGAAACATCATAATCCCAATCTTATTAATATTCTAGGGATCACAGAATTATAATTTCAAACGTATGGTTATTTTGGGGATTATGAAATTTTGAGCTCTATTTATAGAATACATCTATTAGGTTACAAACCCTCCCTTATTACTGAATTTTAAGGTCTATTAGCAAAATAGGTATACCAGATTACAAATCTTCCCTTATTTCGAAAAAGTCCGAAAAACTTAAACTTCACGTCAGGTAGAAATAACTGTTGATAAGAGTCTCAAAAATCTTACACTTTGTATAACACCTTCTTCTTCAAATGGTATCAAGTTTTGATGACTTACTCGACACCCTTACCATGCTATACCTAAGATGTTTAAAGAAGACTCAAGTTTCTACGCCTAAATCTAAATTTTTTTTATTAAACTTAAGAAGTCTTGAGCCACGTCACACCCAAGATCCTTATTACATTATGGTTGAGATATTTTTAATTGAGGCAAGTCTCGAATTCTATATACTTTTCATGAGACCTTTGCCCGTGACTGCGACACTGTGCTGTATCCAGTGCTTCAGGCCTTTTTTCAAACATATTATATATTTTAATTTCCATTAAATATAACATACGGAAAGAGTAAGCACAAAATTTTAATTAATTCATCATTTGATGTCTAAATTGCTTGGGCTTGAGACATCTAAGAAGAACTCCATGATTTGATGTATTTAATTAAATATTAAAGGCAATTGTGATAAATAAAAATGGGTGAAAAAAATGGAACGGTAACAAAGCGTGAGGTTATGAAAACAAAACAATGTCATTGAAGGCCGTAAACAAGCAATGCAACAACTCCAGCAATACCAGCAAGCAGCCCAATGATTACTCCAACTGGAGGCAACCCCCCACCGATTGGTTTTCCGGTGTTCACATCATATCTAGCAAATCTCTTTTTGGGTGCTCTGCACTGCGGACATGCATACGTATCCGGCTGCAAAATATACATAACGGGAACTTTTACTTTAACCTTTCCTTCCTCAAAATTCGTATTGTCTTTTCACATTACAATAATAAATTAATATTTCGATAACTTTCATTATTTCTTACTCATTTATATTAACGGTTAGTGAATTAATTATGTCATATTTATTTAATAAGAGAAGTTATCATATATATATATATAATTCATAGCCCTACATTTTTACACAAATTTTTATACAAATTTTCAGTCATTTGAATAATACATTTCTATAATTAAAATTGCATTTCACAAATTCATGGCAACACAATTCTCTATCATCAGTATCAACAGAAAAGTTGACTATAAATTAAAAATATATATATATATATATATATATATGAAGAAATTTATGCAGAGAGTCTTAGGGTTAAATTTTGGGTTAATTTTAATTTACCATTTTTTTTATTAACAAAAATCAAATAGCATCAAATATATGTGTGTGTGTGATCTTCTATGAAAAAGATTTCGCTATCACCTTAACCGAAGAAAAAAAGAAAAAAGAAGTGGTCATGTTATACTATTTTATGGAGCTTTGTAGTCTTTTACAATGCTATAATGAGGCAAAAACATGTTAAAATGAAAACATAGATGTCATGTAATATATTTTATTGTGATATAATAACACAAATACTTGTTTTACTATTTCTTTAATCAAGCATAGATGTCATGTAATACAATGAAGACTAGAGCACTTAACTTCCAAAACAAAATTAATTTAAAAATAAAACTAAAATAATATATGATAAACACCAATTTTTAATAGTAACCACCCAATTTTGAACTAATATTTGATATTTATGTCCACACATACCCTATTATATATTTAGTATTGAAGTCACAATACTTCAATCCCAAATATATTTCACAAAAATATTAGAGCTAGTCTAAAAATAATGGAAGTGTGATATTCCAGCAAAAGTAAGGAATATCATGTTAGGGTATTAGGAAACTACCAGCGATTGGATGACTTAAAATTTGTTCTCCAAATGTATAAAGCTAGACCTAGTGTTATCTTCCTTTCATCTGTTGGCTGTTGCTCAATAACAATTAGTCTGTGACTGTGACTGTGGGTAGTGAATAATAATACAGTGAGGTGTTTGATTAATGTTTAGCAGCTTATATATTTTGATCATATGTAATTAATAGACATAAATATATTTCCTCTCATGCATATGAAGAATATTTAGCATTTATTTTGATAGAGACAAAATTAAAGGCTTAGTAAAATAAATAAATTAAGGAGAGATGAGAGGAGATGCTTGCCTGTTCATCAAAAGGTTTCTGTAACGTGTATATGTACCCACAGTCAAGGCATATGTGAGTAGCCTTAGCCTGCAATAAAAGAAAGTTAGCTAGCTGTTGGCTTATAGTAGGCTTCCATATAATATAATATAAAACCCGTCAATTAATTAACTTAATATAAATTTATTATAGTTTCATTTGAGATCGTCGTGTTTATGTGGTGTTTTAAAAACATAATATACAAATTTTTTTATAAACATAACTTTTGGCGAGCACTACTTATATTTGACACACAAGTGATTTGATCACACTGTAATTTAGCTTCAAAATGCTAAATACCAAATGAAGCCTCATTCCACTCTCAGAATATTAATGCTTGCCTTTTGAGCTTCAGTTAACTTTCTTCCAAAAGTGGGAGGAGCTGGACGCTTTGGCAGTCGTTTGACATCTACTTCTGCACCTCTGCGTGCATCAATTCACATAAATAATAAAGATTAAAGAAAAAAATTATTAAGATTTTATTTAAAATTGCGACGATTTCAGTTAATTTTGATTGGTAAAATTATAAAAATATTTACTAATACTAACTTTTAGTAAACTTTATTATTTTTTTCATTTATATTTGATAGTTAATACCAAACTTAAATTCAGAATTAACATGAACCTGCTAATAACAAAGTATACAGAGTCTGGCTTTGCTTGAATTGCTGTTTTGGTAAAACCCAGCTTATCCGCAGGCCAGAGTTCATCCCCAAAGAAGCTGCTAGTATACAGAACCTGATCCCCCGCCTTAAGACCAGCCTTTGCTGCATTCCCTCCCCCATCTACAGCCTATGATCAACTCATCACAAGATTAAATAAATAAAATAATAAATAAATCACCAAAGCAATCAGATTAAAAAGAAGATTGTAATTTGTAATGTGAATGAAGTTTAGTACTCACAGTGATAATTACACCGCCACCGGGCTTTTGACCCAAGGTGAGACCTAGTGGCTTGTCAACTTCAACCTCAATATTCTTTGAAGACCGAGCAGTTCTTGCTCTGATCTCAAACCCTCTAGTAGTTAGTATATAATTAGTCTTTTTCACAGCTAAGAAAAGATCTGAGACATCCCTTTTAGCTTCTTGAAGAGAGAGACCTTGGAATGTGGTTTTCTAGACACGTAATTAAGGAGAGAATAACTAATATTAATATTCATTAATTATAATGAATTTGACAAATAAATCATACCATACCTGGGTATGAGATTGAGAATTAGGAGTGAGCTTAATATTGGAGTAGTAGTGGCTCCTGCAAGTGAAGCTGCTGGCAGAGCAAGAAGAGGAAGCAGCTGCAACTACAGCTGAGGACGCTGACGACATGTTTGCTAATTTGACGCCAGAAAAATAGAATTCAAAAGTTGTCGAGAGGTGAGAGATTAGAAAGGTATAAATGAGTTAGCTGGGAGTACAAGCGAAGTGTGTGGATAGATATGGATGCATGGCATGAGTAGATAACCTTTTAGATTTAGTGGCAGGGCATGAGGCGTGTCGTGTGATTTCAATGCCTCCAATTAAAGTCATGTTCATATATATATATATATATATATATTAATTGACAGATTTGTTTTATTAATAATTTATTAATTTTAATTAATTTTATTAATTAATTTAATTAATAAACTATATAGGAAGAAAATATAAACGAGGTCACAATCAAAAAAAATAATCCTATTATGCCCCGAATCTGGTCCACCCGTAACAATGACTATAGACAATTATGATACAACATCTATATCTAAAATGTATTAAAAGAGTCTGTAAAACTTTTCTATTAATTTTTTTAATTTTTAACTACATAAAAAATTTAAAATTAAATGAAATTAAATTATAAAAGTATTGTATACATGACGAAAAATTAAGTGAACGAAAGAGAAGATAAATAAGTTATTAAAGAGAATTGATATAAAAAATAAATTACTGAAAATATATTATATTATTACTTGAGTTGATATTACACATCACTAAAAAAATAAATTTAATTTATTTTTTATGAAAGTACAATTATATATCTAATAATATTATATAATATATATATTTATTTATTATAATTGTTAACTTATTTGATAATTTGAAAATAAATATATACACATCACGATTTTATTAAATTATTATACAAATAATATAATAAATTAAGTTAAATAAAGTATTATAAACACATTAATTAATGTTTTCTATGTAACTCAACAAATAAAAAATGTTATTTTTCATAAATTGTATAACTTTATATATGTAGTTCAATAATTAAGAGCAAGTATTTAAATATGAGGTGGAGTTTAATTTATTTGAAGTGAAAAATAATTTTTTATTTTTAAATAGAACCAGTTCTTCGATTCGGTTCCGGTTCCACAATTTTTATAATCGAAGCCTACTCTAAAAGAATCAGTTCTGATTTAGAACTTGTTTTCTTAGTTCGGCTTTTGGCGGTTTCAATCTAAACCGGAACCGTTGAACACCCTTACATATATGCACATGCATTACCAAATCATGATAAAGAGATTTATTTTCAACTTATACACAACATATATATATATATATATATAAATGTTTGTTTAAATCAAACAATCATTAAACAAATTAAAGGTCTGCTTACAATATAAAACAATCAAATCAAGCTGGTCATACTTTCTCGACCGCTATCTTGGCAGAGGCAACGTCAAAACCATCAGTGAGTATTTCATGCATAAAATCATATACAATACATTCTTATAAAATATCAATTCATTTCTCGTGATTTGTAAAATTATTTTATTAAGGTAAAATATGTATTTATAAGACACCACCCGTTTCACTGATGTTGACTCCGAGTAGTCGCTTGGTGATATGTGCGACTATGCTCGTAATCCGTCAAATCCAAGATTTCTTTATCAAATCACAAAAAATTTCTATAGGGTATCTATATAATCTTGCATTCACGCACCGACACACAGTGGGCTTGTTATGGACTTCTCCTTTATATCAACCCCACTATGGCCCACTCATTTATTTGACCTCTCATAGGTCTGTCCATAGATTACCTCCCTGTATATACAGTCAATAAATATGCCTATTGGCCATATATCAGGCCCACTGGCTATGATTCAATAACCAGCCCACTAACCACATCACCAATATTCATACATAATCAAATCAATTTAAAATAATGATTATACAATATATAATTTAAATATGGCCTCCCCAACCATTTCGGCATGTATATTCAATAAATAGTTAATAGCTGTAATACCCCAAAATTTAAACCAATGACATTTTAATTATTTTACACACTAGGGGTAATTTTATCATTTTATAAATTTATATCGGAGTATTGAAAACCGAGTAAATAACTTTGTATTAATGTTTACTTAACTATTGGGAGTAATTTGATAACAATATGATATGTTTAGAAAAATTTTCTTTAAAACTCTATCCGTACAATCGACTTTCAAATAAAAATTAACGTTGATTGAAAAATCCAATTGATAAATGGTTTTTTTCTACTAAAAGATGACTCAATAAAGATTTATATAAATTAAATTTGAATCAAATCCGAAGTTACATGAGAGAGAATCAAAGCCTAAAACATAATATATGTGTAGAAAAATAACAATCGACATATTTACCCTTTTTATTTAATTTCTTTTTAAAACTTTCAAGGGCAAATTAGTAATTTACTCACATTTTAATTGATATTTCAACAGGGTAGAAAACACACTTGGGCATTCTTCTTCATCCCGTAACTTCTCTTTTCTCCTCAATTTTTAAATTTTTTTTCAATTTCCTTCAAATTACTCAATTTTCAACCGATTAAAATTCTATTTCTTACTGTTAATCACACGTACACAACACAGGCTATACTCTAAGAATTTTGTTTGAGCGATTTGGTCGACGATTAAGCCGAGAGGAGAATAGCGCTACTATTTATAATTTAAAAATTTTCAAAATTACTTGCAATTCAGATGTCTTAAGGTTAAATTGACCCTACGGTATGATTCCTAGAATTGTTGTTATTATATTTTTGCAATAATGTTTTTTTTATGCTAATAGTACTATTCATCACGAAATTACTGTTCATCATGGACAATTTTGTTGATTATACTTGTTTAGGCTAGAATCAAACCGATTAGCTGTTAGATTAAGTGAAATTAAATTTTATCGGAAAATATAAACAATGATTGTAGTATTCGCACTTGATTTAGTTTTCGAAATAATGTGTTATCGTGTGAAATTGATTAATAATGATGAATTAAATATAATCAACTCCTCGTTATTAATCGTTAAATTCGGATTATAAAAGAAAATAGAATTCGAAAAGGAGGAAAATCCTTATTGTACATCAATGGTGTAGTTAAATTTTAAGTATTTGTACTTCAATTATTATGTTAATAATTAGTATAAATGTGTTATAGATGCGCTGAGGGAGCGGTCATCTAGCCCCCAGTGATCAAATTTTTGTTTCTTTTTTTGGCGACACTTGTGAGTGAATTTTTAAATACTTTTCATTTCTTTAAAACTGTTTTATAAAATTTAATGTTTTACGAAATAGGGATAGTTTATTTATAAATTGATTTATATTATGCTTTATATGGAAAATGAGACTTTCTTTGAACTATATATATTGTTGTAAATGAGTTGTTGAGATATTGATTTTAAGGTCAGGAGGTAGCCATTGTGTTCGAATTATATTTTATTTCTGATTTCTGTATTTCTAGCAGTATGCTAGCCGTTATTTCAATTTTTACTTAACCTTAGCCGGGAGATATAAGGGGAGAAGTTTATGTGCTTTGAAAGCACATTCTGATTTGTGTTTTGTGGAAGTACCAGTACATATGATAAGTAGAGGTAAAGGGTGGTCTGATATCTAACCTAAAATCTGTACACATCCCTGCATATTATTATGTTTTCATTTGACTATTTGAAATTATAATTATGAAATTATAAGAATAGACAATGAATGTCCTGTTAGTATGATTTATGTCTTAAATTGATTTTAACTTTAAACATATTTTATTTCGAAATTGAATTTACTTAAAATTTTCATTTCAGTATCCACTCACTGAGTTTTCCCCAAAACTCATCTTACCACAATTTCCAATGATTGCCGGATTTCTTTCTAAGTGAGGATTTTAGGAGATTATTGAAGAGCATTAGAATTCCAGATTCTTTATACAGTCATCTAAGAATTATTGTTTTTGTCTGTTTTGTGTATTGGGCATGACGCCCAGTAATGTATATACATTATGATGCAATTTTTGTATGTTTATGTGCATATACTCTTTTGTTAATAGTATCTTGGTATATGTCTGGCATGATGTTGATGGGCATGGAGCCTTTTGTATGTGTGTATGAATTCATAAATGGGCATGGAGCCCTTTATATCTGTGTATGAATTCATAAATGGGCATGGAGCCCTTTATATATGTGTATGAGCTTAGGAATATGATTTGTGTTCATCTGTATTACAGGTTTTGTCTTAGAGTTATAGGGGTAGGATTTCCCTACTTTTATGCCATTACGACACCGAGTTACCAGTGTGTGACAACAACAGACCATACAAATATTTTATCCCAATATCTAAGTAATCATTTATAACACATTCATTTTAAACATCCATTAACATGAAAACTGTTTGCTTAACACACAAACATACATATAACTTTATACACACAAATAAGTATATTTATATTCATACATGTATAAATTTACTCACAACAAATGAAGGGTAATCACTCCCTCTACTGATCATCGCGCCTATTAAGTCCTTCTCTCAGGTTCTCGGAACCTAATACTACACATGCAAAATATAATAAATTCTATGATTCTGATTAATTAAACATAAATGCACTACATGCAATGTTCGTGGAAAATATGTCTAAAATTCTTTAGTTTAACACATATCTTTTTATGATACTTAACTAACGAGGTCATTTATGTAAATTCCAACAACGAAATCTCATGACCGTGAATATTATAATTTTACATTTTCATCCAAAACGGATATACACACTCCAAATATTATCTAACTCATATTTGACCATTATATACGTTAATTAATGCTAATTGACATAAATCTATATTTCCTAGGCGAAATCAAAATAAGTCTCGAATGAACAACAAACCTTAGGTTTTCTAACTTGTTCAAATTATCAAAATTACTCTTATAACATGTTAATAAACCTACTTGGAACCTGTAAAAATTCTTAGAAACCTCAAATCAACGTTTAAATGGAAAAAGCCTCAATTCCCGTCAAAACCCTAATTCTTCTCTTACTTCTCTTGGCTGTTTCTAGGCCAATATTGGTACCAAATTATAGAAGAGATAATGAGTTATTACTTGGCAACATACATTTGCAAAAATGAGCCAAGGATTTAGAAATATTTGGCCAAAACCAAGAGAGATATTTTTAGAGAAAGAATGAGAGAACAAAACAAATGAAGAAACACTGAGGGTTAAATTCCCTCTCTTGGGTATTTATAAAAGTGGGTGAAAAAATTAAATTGTCCACCAAATTTTACCTAGATTTGTGTTATGTATCGATACCTTTAGACTGGGTATCAATACTTTTAGGCTACGTATCGAAACTTTTGATCTAAGTATCGATCTGTTCATAAAAATTCAATTCTAAAAATTCCTTCGACCCCGAGTATCAATATATTTGCCTTCATATATCGATTCCTTTGCAATGTATCGATACTTTTGATGAAGGTATTGATTTGGTTCTCCTTATAAATATTTTTCAACTCTCTGACTTGCCATATATCAATACCTTTCTTGAAGGTATCGATCCAGTCCATCTCGTAATTATTTTTAAACTCTCTATTTTCAAATGTATCGATACTTTTTCCATACATATCAATCTGGTTGGTTTGTAATTTCTTCTCAACTCTCTGACTTGCAAGATATCAATACCTTTCTTCATAGGTATCGATCCGTTCAGTGGGTATCAACCTGTAGTCCTTAAATATCGATACTTTGGTACATGTATCGATCTCTTTAGTCTCATATATCGATACTTTCTACATAAACACCGATTTTTATAGAAATTTAAATTCTTTGACTTTTCCTATTTATTCCTTGGAACTAATTCTGATTACCTTTCAAGGGCAGCACCCCTTGACCCCGCTCGCTAACCGGCTAGTAAGACCGCTAAGTGCATCAGCGTAGGGTAATATTCTGAAATCCTACTTATGCTAAATTCCAAATCATAACATCAAATTCATTATATTCATATCATTAAACTTAATTTAAATTCACTTAAGTCTCAATAATGTGTCAACTAACCATTGATTATACATGTGCAAGCATAAATGTCATAAATTGACTATTTTACCCTTATGTTTGAAAGACAAGGTTTACAAATCCACTAAGAAATAAACGATTACAAATACTAAAAGACTTGTATAAATAAAGACACTCTCTTATTATTATCATCGAGGTGTAAAATTTTTCTTCGTGGCCTTATTTAACAAGATCCCCTCTAAATGACATGTCGAAATCCCTTTGACAAATTCAACAAGATCCCTTTGTTAGATGTTGTTGAACTCCCTTCAACTAATACAAATTCTTCTCCCATAAACTTGTTAGTCTCAAGAAGAACAGAATCAAGAAGTCTTAACACCACTTAAGAGAATACTCTCTAAGTTTATAAAACTATAAATTATGTACTCATAATTTCTACCAAGTTATTTTTCACTTTAAGGTATCAAGGAAAATATTAACAACTTAGAAAAAAAATGTGGAAAACAAAAACTGACTACACTTTTTTTGTTTGGGCATTCACGAAGGCTGCACAACAATGAAAAATATCACATATATATATATATATATATAATAAAACTCGAAACCTTATTGAATGTGATTTTTGTTTCTTAAACCTAAAAAGAAAAGTTCTTCCTAAATAGGAATGACTCACTCCTAAATAAAAGACTTATTTTCAAATAATAATTCTTTTCTTTGAGTTGTAGAATTGTCATTTAAGCTTTCTAGTTATACTTAAAGTCTAACCTTGTCTAAAATAACTAGTATATTTGAAGCATTTTCATGTAAAGACTTAAAATCTGGATGAACAGCAAAATGCTCAGTTTGTTGCAACAAAAATATGTTTCAAAAAATTTTCAATACTGTAAACCCTAACAATCTCATCCTTTTGCATTCTTTCAGTATCACGTTCTCAAACGTATTATCTATGTTTATACTCTTGTGATATGAGACAACAAAACATGACAGTCATACAATGTCATTATCCTTAGTGACATCACCTCAATAAGGAACTAATTCAAATGTATTTAAATTAGAGACTATGTACTCATATCTGCAAATTTTTGTAAATAAAGTATCGACACATAATACATTATAGGATCTCATTCTGCATTTTATTTAAAATTAAAATTAGCAACTAAACAAATGCAAAATGAAATAATTGTTATTTTATTAATTGTAAACAACTTTACAACTAATTACAAAATTATATATTCAAAGGAGTAATATCCTTGAATCATATGATACGATTGGTTTTATGACATATCTTTAACAATATGTAGTGTTTATCACTTCAGCTCACAATGTCTTAGACAATTTCTTCGAGTTTAGCATTACTCAAGCCATTTCCTGCAAAGTTTTGTTTTTCCATTCTACAACGCCATTCTGTTCAAGTGTCTTAAGAGCAAGGAATTCATATGTAATCTCATGTTTATTGTAAAAACAGAATTTTCAAACTTCTTCCCATGATCACTTCTTATTCTAACTATTTTGCCAATATTACAATCTTTTTCATTTACTAATTTGACACATAAATTTCTAAACACATTAAATGAATATGATTTTCTACAATAAAACCCACCCAAGTATACCTTGAAAAATCATCTACATATACAAAAATGTATCTCTTACGCTCTGTGCTTTCTAACTGAACAAGAACGATGAGATCCATATGTAGCAATTGAAGTACCTTCGTCGTAGAGGTATGTTAGACTACTTTGTGTTTGGACTTGAGTTGGATTCCAGGTTGACACGGACTACAGACAGCAGGTTTCTTCTTATTGAGTTTTGGAATCCCATGAACAGCATCTGTATTCACAATCTTAGTTAGATTTTTAATTTAAATACGCAAGTTTTTTATGCCATATTTATATGTTATCAAAATCAATTTTTTGACAAGTGAGTGGGTGAGTCAAAATGTAGCAGTTGTCAAATGATCTAGATCCCTCCAAAATACAATTTACAAATTTATCAAACACTTAATATTTTTCTTATATAAATTTTACACTAAGATTATCATCTCAAATTGGACTAATTCTAATCAAATTTGCTTTAAGATTCTTAATATGAAGCACATTTTTCAGTTTCATAAATCATTTAACATTGAGTGTCCCTTTTTCTATGTTCCGTCATTTGGTACCATCACTAAATGTCATGTGTTCTTCAGAACACTTCTCATAATCCATCAATTTTTCATAATTTCCTGTCACGTGCTTAGAACATCCACTGTCAAAATACCAAAAATTAGTAGAACAAGCTTTTAGTGATGTATAAGTAACAAAATAATTAATTTCTAATTTCTTTACCTATATTTTTCTAAGTCTAAGAGCAGACTTAGATTTAGATTTTAAGTTATTTTGTAAGAATTTCATAAATTGAAAACAATTTGGTTGAATGTGACCTTTTAAGTTACAAAAATGACAAGTATAAGCAAATTTATTGATCTTATCTTTGGAACCATAGATCTGATTATTAGAAATCTAACATTTACTCATACTAGAAGGTTTAAAATCAGTTGGTGATACCTTAACAAACATTGTTTTAAAGCAAGATGATTTTTCACCAAGATACCCAAGTCATTAATGATTGCTACATTATTTTCCCAATGTTAAAATGTGATCAAGTTTGTATGTACCTAAGTTAAGCATCTTCAAAGACTTCTGAGTATATTCAAGCTCATATTTAACTTCACTTATCCTTCTTTCTCAGTGATGATGGTTTCCATTGTGGTCATCATTCTCGATGCTACGATTTGTTCTTTCAAGAGACTACCAACTTGTTTCTCTAAGGTTTTGTTACATTTGCACACATTTAGCCACTTATTGAACATCAATTTGTAAGAAAGTTATATGGTATCCATGTCTAACTCATCATCTTCATCACTTTCATCAGAATTAGTTTCACTGAGGCCTAGTTCTGAGTCAGTCATTTTTTATGTTTCGTTGCAGTAAACATCTGTTGATTCTATTGCAACAGAACTGAATACCTGCACTTTTTCATCTTTCTAGAACGTGAATAAGTATTATAAGTAATGTAATTACTTACATTTTTTTGAAGTTTCCTTATATGATTCATCATCACTCTATGTGATGTTCTTAACCTTTGACTTCTTCTTAAGTGTGTTTGCACATTTGCTTGAATATGTCTAAAACCGTCATATTCTCTACATTAAATACTTCTTTTTTTTGTTATTTCCAAAGAGATTAATAAGAGACTTATAATTTAAATGAATTATGGAAGTTTGCTTCTTTTTTGTCCTATTCTTTTCATAAATTTGTTAAAGTTCTTTGTGAGAAATGCGATAGCTTTTGAATCATCAATATTAGCTTCTTATTCATCCTCGGAATCCTTTGTTTTGGCCTAAAAAGCTAAGGTTTTCTCCTTCTTTTGTTGCTTCAAAGTCATCTCAAATGTCTTACATGACTCCATCAATTCTTCAATCTTCATTAAATCAATGTATTTACTCTCTTCAATCTTCATTAAATCAGTGTCTTTACTCTCTTTAATTGCCGTGAAATTTTGACTAAAACATTTCTTGATGTGATTGCAATAGTTTCCTAACGAGCTTGATTTTTGAATTTTCTTCACCTAAAACATAAGATTCATTAACAATACTATTTAATTTGAAATTAAAATTAGCAAGAAATTCATCATATTCCATTATAAGAGTTTCAAATCTAGAAGCAAGCATTTGAAGTTTAGAACTCTTCACTGCTAAAGTTCCCTCATGGGTAACTTGAAAAATATCTTACGCTTTCTTTGCGGGTTCACAAGTCAAATTCAACTTGAACTGATTCAAGTCTACAACATTTAAGATTGCATTTAGAGCTTTAGAATTGTGATTTAATAGTCTATCCTCAGTGCTTGTCATCGGTCACGGTGGGAAATTTCCAGTCGTGCACAACCAAACATTACGTCTTCTCATCAATTGTCACGATAAAAACCATCATTCTTGCCTTTCAATATGAATAATTTGTGTCACTAAGTAATGGTGGTCGAGATATTGATCATCATTCTCTTTGAGAGTTCATACTTACAAAAATGAATCAAAAATACCAAAATTTCACTAAATAAATTAAGGCCTATCCGGTACCCTTTTTGCAATTATTTTCATTTTCATTTTACAAATTCAAGTGTAAAACATGTCTTTTATTATTTTGTTAAAATTAAACTTATAAAACAGAAAATACAAATTACTAATTTATAACATAAAATCAAAAAATAGTTTAAACTTATTTTATTCGTTTTACAAAACAAATCAAGAAGATATAAGAAGGAAAAAATACGAAATACTTGTAGTTGATGATCATCGATGTCGAAAGTGAAGCATCTACTAAGAAAACTCCACATCGACCGCAGATTAAATGACCATTAGAGACTGGCCGATGCCTTCTAGTCATAAACCCGACTCTCAGCCCCACTCCAAGTTTGAATACAACCATATCGTCTTTGGCTTCTTCATCCCTGTTGTCATCAAAGGAGTCGTCGTTTAGCTCGACATTCAATCCATCAAATCCAGTAGGATTTTTCTAGAAAGCTTTCGACTTTGTAGCTAAGAAGAGCCACCTTCTAACGAATGATGTAGTTGAGAAAGAGATCGTGGCAGCGATGCTAGCAGTGAAGGAGAAGAGTAAGAAGAAGGTGAAGGAGATTAAAGAGTTTAAATCTAAGAAAATGAAAGAGGAGAAGTAGGAGAAATTGGAGGACATGCCTTTGATCAAGGTCGAGAAAGCATCGTCATCGGAGGTTCAGTTGGATACGAATGGAAATCCAGCTAGAGGTACAGATTTATTCATACAAATAAACTTACTATCAAATACTTTTTAACTCAGTAATGCTGTTGTATTTTTATTCTCGTATCGATTGTTTTGATCATGCCTTTTTAACTTTTTTTTTGGATTGAAGAAAAACTGTTGATTTAAACACAAGACTTGAATTTTGACACTTTAATTAATATAATTGGTATTAAAAGACAAGATTTGTTGGTGAACTAGAATCTAATACCATGTTGAAAACCACATTATTCTTAATAGCTTAGGTTTGTAATAAAGGGTTAACAATAAAGAGAGCTCTGTGTTGGAAAATTAAAACTATAATTTATAATTTTGGAGTTAGTAGTTATTTTATAGTGTTACAAATTCAAGTATGTGTTAATTTGAATAATTGCAATTTTGTTTTTTTCACTTAAGTAAAATTTGTGGTTATTTTTGGATCTGTCTCTATATGTGGCAATGAGTTGAAAGGGTGAAATCTAGTTACCCTTTTGTTCTTGAAGTATGTCAAAGATTTGTTCAAGTAATTGCTAAGAATGTCAATGGATGCATACCAAGTAAAAACTTCGAATGTGATACATTATTATGTTGTGTTAAGCTTATTATTTTACACTTATTCCTTTCTCATTTATGTTGGACAGCTCCAAACAAAGGCAATGGTCTTGATTTGGATAATTACTTCTGGACACAGACGTTGCAAGAGGTGACCGTTGTTACACCAACTGTTGATGCTCCAACAGAAGCAAGTAACATGGTGCTTCACCAAAATCTTCACCATTAAATTCTTCCCACAAGATCATGAACTTTGGTATTTGGAGTCAACTGATTTTGGCTGTCCCAAGTTGGCTGGTCTTGTTTTTGTAAGAAGCGGATTATTGAGTCTTTTAATTTATGTTACAAGGGACATATCTAGATTTTGTTCAATTGCTTTGATTTTTAAACAATTTTTTTATTACATATTTTATTGAATTTATGTATCAGAATGTGAGTTCTTGTGTTATTATTACTTTTTATTATTCAAATTTTCATGTGTATGATCTCAATGATTTATATTTGGGATAATTTCTTTCATAATATTTTGCCAATCAGCTCACGCGGTTTTGATTAATGGAGTTTTGCCAAACTTTTAAAAACCAATTTAAAGCTTCCTCCAAAATAGACATCCACCATAAGAAAGTGGGAAAAACAATTGACAATGACTACCAAATATGTGTTCCGTTTATTAATTGTGTTAGTGTATTTATTTAAGTAATTTATGTCAATTGTCAACAATTTCTTTGCATAGGGATTTGATTGGGTGTCTTACATCACCGCCTACCGCCGTCTCCAGTCAACTTTCTTTCTTAATTCCTTGACCAATCAAACAATATTTATATCACAAACAACCCTGTGTTCAAAGGCATCAAAATATTATTCTTCTTTAATTATAAAGTACTTGAATTGCTATATTTGAATCATCATAACATTAATAAATAAATGAATTCAAAAGTTTCTCCTCAATTTGGGGACAAAAATAATCATATTATTGTACATTGTAAAAAAAATAATTATATTATTATTCTTTTAAAATTAATTTTAATAAAATTATTCGTTATTTTTATCATTTTTAATTACAAGAACCGAATATGTATTCACTATTTTTATTTTTATAATACAATTTTTAAAATATGATACCAAATGTGTTCTCATATTCGAAATACAAAAACTGAAAATATTATTTTCATTTTCATTTTCGTTTTGTAAAAACACCAGTTTAAAAACAATACTGGAAGGACCCTTAGTAACTTGTTTTGATACCAACTGAAAGATTTTTTTTAGTAATAATTTACTAACTTTAATTAATTTTTCCAATTAATAACAAATCACACATCAAGTAAATATAAAGAAGACAAACGATTTTAACATGGTTTAGATTTTTCAATCCTACATCCACAAGGTTATGTCTAAAGAAAATTATCCATTAAGAAATAAATGATTACAAACACTAATAGACTTATACAAAATCCCTTTCACAAATTTAACAAGATCCCCTTGCTAGATGTTGTTAAACTCCCTTCAACTAGCACAAATCGTTCTCATAAAAAATAACTTATTCGTCTCCCAAATAATAATATCAAGACGTCTTAACATCACTTAAGAGAACACTCTCTAAACTTATGAAATTGGAAATTAAAGACTCATAATTTTTACTAAATTGTTTTTCACTTTAAGGCACTAAGTAAATCATTAACAACTTAAAAAATAAAAAGAACATAAGGAAAACAAAAACTCAATCCACACTTTCTGTTTTGGCATTTGTAAAAGCTGCAATACAATGGAAAATATCACACATATATATAGTAAAACCCTAAATCTTATTGAATGTGATTTTTGTTTCCTAAACCTAAATATTTTCTTTTTATAAAAATATTTATCATTAAAAGAAAAATATCATGCATATATATAGTAAAACCCTAAACCTTATTGAATGTGATTTTTATTTCTTAAACCTATATATATTTATATATATATATATATATATTCATAAATAAAAAGGAATCTCTCCTAAATAAAAGATTGTTTCCAAATAATAATTTTTTTCTTTAAGTTGTAGAATTACCATGTACGTTTTCTAATTATGTTTAAAGTCCAACTTTACCTAATATAACTAGTAAACTTGAAGTCATTTTTATGTGAAGACTTAAGGAAATACTAACGCTACTTGTTCACGTATATTAATTCAAAATATATTTTTACTTTAAATTAAGAATGTAT
The DNA here is from genome assembly GCA_035584115.1 of Cedrela odorata. Lineage (NCBI taxonomy): Eukaryota > Viridiplantae > Streptophyta > Magnoliopsida > Sapindales > Meliaceae > Cedrela > Cedrela odorata. The sequence continues at coordinate 12,154,226 of JAXCLQ010000006.1, read as the reverse complement.
ATGTTTGAGTTCAAGCACTCCTTATTCATGTCCATATTCAAAATATATTTCTATTATGTTTAAGTTTTTTTTAAAATAAATAAATTAGTTTCATTTTATTTATTAAAAATACAATTGACAAGTTTTGGTTTGGTTTTTAGTTTGGACTCGGTCCAAATCAATAAAACTAAATTGATCCAATTATTTTAAATTTTATATTTTATATTTTTATTTTAATCAATAAATAATTACTCATTTAAATTTAATTAATACAAAATTTTAGAAAATAATTTTTGTTTTTGAGTTTATAGTCTATAAAATTAAAAAATAATTTTTATTTTTTGGTTTAATTTTAAACAATGAACCGAACCAAACCAAACCAAAACGAAACATGTCTTAAAATTTACAATGTAAAATATAAGATGAAAAACTTGAACCTTGCAATTAAATTAATGTTTTGGACTTAAGCCTAAACCAACAAACCAAATCGATCCAAATCAAAGATACTAATTGTGAAATTGTTAGATAAAACTATAGGGTTCAATTATTTGAGTTTGCGATCCAAAACAACAAGATTCGGTTTGTCTCCTACTATCGATTTGGATCGATTTAATCCAAATTAAAATCAATAATTTTGGATCGATTTGAATTTTAGATCTAAATCAATAATTTTGAATTGATTTAAATTTTAGACCAAAATCGATTCAAACTGAATTTGTCCGCTCCTAGCATTAGTGTATTTTGAAAAATCACGAAGGTAAGTGGTTTTGTGAAAATCATCAAATTAATAAAAAAAATATATCGATAAAGGAATTTTGGGATATTAATTTATTTTCAACATCGAGGAATCATTAAATTAATTATAGAAAAATAACAAAGAAAATAACATCAAAGGGTGATACTTTAAAAAATCAAGAAACTAAGTGATTAGGAGGAAATCGTTCAAATTAATATAAAAGTAATGATAGAGAAGTCTTGAGGTATTTTGGAAAATCAAGAAGGAAAGTGGCTTGGTGGGAAAAAATTAAGGGGGTTATTGATGCTGAAATTTGTGTTAAGTCTAGTGTCCTACAGATGGAGGTTTTCTAACCTGCAACCATTATAGAAAACTTCATGAAATGAAATTCGTGTGGTTTCCAGTGTGTTTACTCCGATGATTAAGCCATTTTTTAGTAGATTTGACGGTGAAAAAGAATAAAAGTTCTTAATGTTTTAGAATTGCCTGTACCTTCTCTCTAGCTGCCCTCCTCTTCTATATTGTGCTTTTATTTAAGATGGAAAGTAGGTGTTACGACTATTACAACGACAAAGAGTGAGCCAATTATGCCTACTTTTAGGTTTATGGCATAAATGTGTGTTTTCTTAACTGATAATGGTTACTAGTCTTGAGGAAGGTGGAGTCCAGCTTAAACTATGATTGCTCTTTATTTTGTGAAAAGAAGAGTTCATCTTCACCTAATCTTTTAACCAAACAAATTACTCTAATTGAGAAGCATGATCTTTATATTAATTTTTTATATTAATTTTTTAGTCATTATATAAATGTACTTTTAATAATTGAGATTAAATCTAACACGTATAATTAATACATATATAAAATACAATGTCATCATTCAATTAGTTACTCCAATAATATATAAATTATGTAAATATTTGTGTAAAATTAATGGGCTCCCGATTATAAATTTAATTGAGTTTTTAGTACATTAAACTTCTTTTGAACCTTTTTTAATATTTACCCAAACATTAATCTTCTTTTTTCTACCATCATCCTCCAATCATCTTAAACTAATTTGTTTTGGTTTATTGTTCTTTTTTTATGTTTATTTTAAAAGGCAAGAAATTTGAATGTTATACTTGTTATTAGTGTTTTTACTATTAATCAACACCTTTTTACTACAAAAGTGGATGATATCTCTTTCACCTTTATTTATTTATATATATATATATATATATATAGTACTAGAATACAAATCAATAATTATTTTGGGATTAACGATTCAATCAATATTTAAAAAATTATAAATTTATATTTTTTATTTGTTGTGGTTAGGAACTAAAATCTGTCTTTATTTTCTCACTAATTAACTCCAATTTTTTTTTTTATTAAAAAAGTAAATTTCTTTTCTAACATTATATCAACATAGTTTGGTGAAATTAATTAATAATTTTCTTCGCCAACGTAAAACACCCAAATTTATGTTTGTCAAAATCATGTCAAAAAATAAAGTATGAGGGTAAAATAGTGAAAATAATGGATAAGGGCAAATCGTCCACAGAAATTTAGTTTCAGTGTGATACGAAACAGGTTTATACAATACACCCTTTTTTTGATTGGACAGAAAAATCGATCTCACGTGAATACGCCTCATTGAATTAGAACTTAACAAACCACAAGCTGCCACGTTTCCAGTTGCATGAAACAGATATTGGTTGACTCGACCCGGTTATGACCGGAAGCAAATCTGGACCGTTGATGCTACTAATCTGAACCGAATTCCACGCTCCATAAGCCGTCGCATGCCCTGATGGTGCCACGTGTCTTAATCTGATGAAATGTTTTATTGCCCTAATTTTTAATCAATCAGGATTGTTCATTCTTTATCAAACGTTGAAATTAAGGACAGAAATTTTGCAGGGCAGGCTTCATATACAGTTCAGTAAGCTGTATTTCTGAATTTATTTTTGTGGCTTTGGTTAGGAAATTTATTAGGTAAATTTATTTTACTAATTTAGCACTTGTTTTTAGTTTCATCAAATTTATGGAAGTGAAATTTGTGAATTTAATTTTGTTAAATTCGAAAAGATTATTACTTTCCTTATTTTTAGAATTTTTTTTTTTTTTTTTTTTTTAATCTTGTGAGGAGATTAATCCAACAACTGTATAAATGGGACAACACGACCACCAAGAATAAGAACGTTTTAGTTGGCAGCATTGGGACAAATGAGGATTAACTGCATCTAGAAAAACTTTGCCACCTGTCCATTCTTATAGATTTATGTTTTACCATGCATGTAGGTGTAAAAATAAGAGGCTGTGTCTGTCACGTGGATAAATTATTTAAGTGTAGGTTATAGCAGTAGTAGTAGATAAAAAGATACTTAGTTCTCAAAGAAGAAAATAAGGATGAAAGAGGGAAAAATACATCAGCAAAGGATGATGTTTTTGGAGGTTTTTTTCACCAATTTGGCAAAATTTTTCTTAAATATTCTTTCATCATTTTGGTCTCATGGGAGCCTCCTTAATTCTCTTTTCGTTTTTGTCGTTTCTTCCTCTTTAAATTAAACCTCTTTTACTTTTACTTTTTTTTTTTTTTTTTTTTTTTAAATACAAAAGTCATCATTTTCTCCACTGTTTTGCTACCTTGTAACTGTAGAATAAGCTCTTGCACTCATTATTCATGATAATTATTTTTTCTTGAGCCCCACTGTAGATGTACACATAAAATATCCAACCACGTAAATATGGTGTTTTATCTATTTTATGTTCACTTATTTCAACATTTAACTGTTCATATTGTATTGTCTGTGCTAATCATAAGAAAAGTTAAATGTTTATATTTACAAAGAAAACTAACATGGGAAATAATTAGCCTAGGTGCCTAATCAACCCTATACATTACTATAGTGAAACATGACCAATAAGATATTGACACCACATTATCTAAGCCCACATAACCTCTAATTAGAGCCGACAACCTTTCTAGAAGCCTTTTTCACCATCAAACGCCTTCTCTCATCACATTTACTTACATATTTAACTGGTTTCAGTAGAAATTTAGGACGCTCTCTAATCACTTCCTCTTAAGTCTGTTTAACTCTACTTACTATTGCTCTTCACATAAGCAAGCAAATTACATCTCATTAGTGCTTGAAGAAATTCTAGCATCAAGAGACCTCATTTTTCAATTACTTACTACTTCTTAATAGTAAGTGAAATGCTTATACCTATTATCTAAGATAATAAATTTTTTTGTTGAGTTCTTTCCGTGAATGTAGGTATAAAATATTAAATTACGTAAATATAATATTTTATCAATTTTATATATACTTGTTTCAGTATTTAATTGTTATGATCATATTTTATATATGAACAACGAAAAAAGTATAATATCCCAATTTAGAAAAATAAAAAAAATATATACTTAGTGTAAAAACTGCCTAGACGCCTAATTAACTTATGCTACCACCTTATATAAGTTGATCAACCTTTAAAAAGCTTTCGACCTTTCGTGAAAAGCCTTTTTTACCACTAAATTGTTAGTATATATCCTATTAACTATTCGTGTTGTTAGTTTTAGGGCTTCTGAATATTGTGAATATTTATATAATAAATAAAAGAAAGAGTTCTTTATTCACATTTGTATGTTATTCCTTTATTTATTCATGCTATATAATAAAATATGTATGTAAATTATCCAGATAATTTATTTAATTATTAAATAAAATTATCAAATATGTTTCCTACAGGAGTGATATAGATTGGGCATCAATATCATATAGTAGGCATACTAAATGTCGCCTATAAATATCATAAGATGATATTAGTGAGGGTGATAATGAAAGTCATGTCATGAGGGTATTAGTATGGGTTTATAGTTAGAGAACTATTTATCAAACTTGACCAAAGAACGATAAATCACATGGTATGCATATAGTCAATGATTTATTGAAAAGATTGTATTAATATGTGATGTAATCCTTTGACCTGAGACGTCAGAGTCAAATCTTACATGGACACGTATGGTTCATATGGTATATAAGTACAAGACTAATCATGTCTTATATGATAAAAATCGGTATGATTATGCGTGGTTTATATAAGAATATGGATGATAGTCAATATGGGATCTGTTGACTCATTCAAAAAGAATGAGTGTTTCCACTAACTCTATCCATATTCGAGTTCCTAAATGAATGTCGATAAATGTTTGAAACCAAGTCTTTAATCAAAGCAAAATAAATGTCACATGAAGAGTTCATGGAGCAAGTTCAAGACATATTAATCGACGATTCATAAAATATCAAATTTAGAGTTTTGACATTCCATGAACTCTAATTTGATTAGGATTAGACAACAGAATGATATTAGCCACATGGTACGTACAATTTGAGTAAGGTTTGATGAAGAATTACTTCATTATGGATTAAGGACTATGGCGTATTGCTAGATGCCAACCATAGTCGTTGAGTTTTGAATTGTTCGGATATAACTCACGGCTAATTCATTTTAAACTTTCATAGTCACACTAATATTATTAAATCTTTGGAAATTATACGTGAGAGAAAAAATTATTCGTAGAAGGTTAGCACTTTCGGAAATAATTTAATAGGTCGAAAAATTAAATATATGTGTATATATAAGTGTTATATATGTGTGTGTGTTTATAATTCTTTAATTAGTTAAAGAATTATGATTATGACAAGTACATAAATATTAATTTAAAGTAAATTATATATATTTAATTATTATTTTAATAATTATTCATTAGCTAATTCCATCAAAGGGTATTATAGTAATATTATAACAATTAATTAATAAAGGTTTATTTATTAATTATTAATTATTGAATAGAATAGCATTATAGTAAATTCATGAAAGAGTTTTATGGTAAATTCTATAAAGAGGGGTATTATGATAATATCATAATAATTAATTAAATAAAATATTTATTTATTAATTATTATAGTTAAATGAATTGATAAGTATGAAAAATTATTCAATGGCATGGTAGCAAGTGGATGAATTATTGGTCATGTAAAGAAAAAGGCAAAATGAATTATATATATTTATTCTATGTGATGGAAAATCAATATATATATATATATATATATTTAAATGGTTTGAAAAGTCAAAATTAGAGGTTTTCTTTGGATTGGCCGAGAATTCAATTAAAAGAGATTGAAAAATGTGTTTTCATTATTTTTGCCAAGAATAAAAAAAACAAAAAAAAAGAAGGTTTTCTCTCTCAAAAAGAAGGTTTTCTCTCTCACCTTTCTCTATTTGGCCAAATAAAAAATAAAAAGGAAAATTCTTCTTTCAAAATTTTTCATAGAAGAAAATAATTTTTTCTTCAAGCTTTCAAGGTTTTTGAAAGTGTAAATTGAAAAAGTTGTATTGTTTGCAACTTACCTTCGTTAAATTGAGGCTTAGAAAAAATAAAAAATTCAAAAACTTTACCTTTATACGTATACATGATATATGTAAAACCTTCAATTTATATATGTTTTTAAGTCATAGAATCCAACATAAATTATCTCAATAGTTCCGCCAATAATTTAGGTCATTCTTTTTTCACTTCCTCTTAAACCTGCCCACTTAATTTGCTCTTCCTCTTTTCTTAAACAAACAAATTTCACCTTTTGGAGCTAAGAAATTTATGCGTCAACACACCCTTTTTGTTGGTAACAAAACTAAGAGTACCTTTTGTGAGCAGATCTAGACGGCACAAAAAAACTGAATTGGTTAAAAAAATGTATATACAGTGTTTGATAATAATTTCAACATACATTGTACTGTATTAGAAATCGAGTGAAAATATGAGTGAGGTAACAACAACCCTCCCATCTCTTCACTTTCTCTCTATTTTTATTTTCTTGTATCAACGTCGGTTGTATTTTGATAATTCGATGTTTTTTAGTTTCAAATTTATTTGTTTTTTCTAGAAAGATTTAAGCTTGAGGTTTGAGATTGTAATCTAGTGGTAATTAATTTATGGGTTTTTCTTTTAAAGTAATTTATATTGGTTTGTAAAATAAAGAGCTTGATTTTTATGATTTGGGAATGATTTTTTATTTTCTAATTTTCTTTTTCTTTTCTTTTTTTTTTTTTTTTTGGGTTTCTGTGTTATAGGGTAGATCCATGGTGATGGAAGAAATAGCTGGTAAAGTTGGTATTAATTTTTGTTGCCGAATTTCGGTAGAACCTAAGCAAGAAATAAAAGGAAAAAAAGAATTCAAGAATCTTGGAATTTACTTTGATGCTTGTCTAAATCTCAAATACAAACATGCTTCTCTATTTGTTTAATAGTTGTTTTCTATTTCATTTACATGGACTGGATGTGTGAGATGTCACTTTGTATTGTCCGTGATTTTGACCTACTAATAAGCCGAGTTTTTGGAGATTAGCACTAATGTCAAATATTATAGTAGTCAAATTCAAGGTTCCTAAGTTTCTGACATCTATAAAAATAAAAAAAAAAAAAAAAAAAAAAAAAAAAAAAAAAAAAAAAAAAAAAACGTTGAATGGTTGGAATTCAATTTTGCAGTAAAGCATTGGAATTATATTTGACGAAGTACTTAGTTGGAAATTAAGCGAAAACTTAAAATTTATGTTAATTAATTATTTTAATTAAATATATATTAATTCTCGTGATAAATGTTATTTATCATATTTTATAATTTCAATAAATATATAAGATCTTAGTTAGATCTTCATCACTAATTATGCTAAAATAATAGTTTTTTTATATATTTTATAAATTCATAACTTTCAATGCTGTTTTAACTTCAAAAATATATGAATTTAAATTTTTTTGTGAAATATAAATTTATAGATCTTTGAATTTTTTTTTAAAGTTTTTCGAATCGTATCAATCGCACAACAGAGTAAAAGGTTATGGCTAAAGTAGCCTTTTGAATCGTTCAATCTCATAGCGGAGTGTAAAGTTACGACCAAATTACAAGAGTTTCTTTTTCTAAATCGATTATACAAGTGTGTGACCTCTAATGATAATCTACACAAAGTAGAGAATTATAATTTTAAAATTTTTATAAATTTCAATTATGTATATTGTCTTTTTTTAAATGTTAGTTTTTTTTAAAAAATAATAATAATTTTAATTCTTTGAGAATTTTTAGCCAAGACTAAATTCTCTAAATTCTCTAAAAAAAAATTCTTTTTTACTCTTATTTTAATTCACGTTATTTTATACCAAAAAGGGAATTTATATAGCTTTTATATTTTGACTTTTCAAATCCTAATTTAAGTAGAAAAATTTGTTAAGAAAATAAATAACTAATCTTATTAATAATCATTTTTTTAAATTAAATACTATTTAATTAATCTAATTAATTAAATAATATTATCATAATTAAATTTAAAAACTTATAATTAAATAATTATAATTAAATACAAACACTTTGCATAATTATAATTTAACACCAATAGTTTCAAAAACTATTAAATAAACTCATAAAAATTATAAATTTAACAATTAAGTTCTTAATCATTTATTTACATAAATTAATCTTAATTCCACTATACCTTTTAATGTATGACCCATTAGGTTATTTTTTATGCAATAAAGATAGTTATAGACTTCTTAAGTTTAGATAAATTAATCTAATTAATTTATTCTAAATTAATTCTTTAATTAAAATTTTAATTTTCATAGATCAAGAGCGAAATTTAACAATGCATCATGACCCAATTGAGAAAAAAAATTAAATTTAATGAAACTTATTTCATATACGGTTATTATATGACACAATCTTTTTGCCTCGTACACATCCCACCAAAGATTATAAAGTATGAAAAATGTTTACTTTATTAAATTATAGTTATTGAAACTTTTGATTAAAATTGATAATATAATTTTATAGTCTCTGAAAATGTTTTAGAGACTCGTTATAACTATTGATTTATATTATCACTTATATCAAAATAGTGTCTATTGTAATATTTTAAGTCTATGTTATTTAAAGTGGCGAATTCTTTATTAATCCCTTACAACTTTCATATATTTTTCATATTATCCAATCTTGTTATGAACAATGAAAGTGTAATATCAAAGCATATATAATCCACATATAAAGTACTATGAAAACTTCAAGTTTAAGAATTAATCATGCCATCGTAACTCAGACAAATCTCATAAACTCGTAAATAGCATTTTATATGGGTTCTCAAGTGGGTTAATTTAATGTACTTATTTTTTAAAAAATATTTGTATATTAAATTAAGTAAACACATTTCCGAATAGTTTATAAAATTAACTATCTCATTTCTCTAAGGAAACAGACAGTATATATATTGATCTAATTTGCATTTGTCAATATCATAGTAGTGATAATCCTATAATTAAGAACATTTAAGAATGAATGAATTTTAAAAATTAAATTTAAATTAATTTTTTTATTGTCATTATAAAGACTTTATATATAAGTAATTATAATAGAAAAAACTTAAAAATAAATTTTTAATTTTATTAATCAATATAATAATATACAATTATGTATTTGTCGATATTAAATTTAGAGCATAAAAGTGATAGGTGGGTGAGTACTTGCTTAATTTAATAGTCACTATTGATTGGTGTGTCCAACTTGTGCAAAATTTAATCTTTTTTCCTTATGCAAACTTTGTGTAAATTAGCTCAAGTCTGAAAACATATAGGTTTCTACGTATATAGAGCTGTTTTCTTTATGCATTTTTCATTCAAGCTTGCCAAAATTCTTAGTTAATTAGTTCTAAATTACGCTTCAGACTTACTTTGTCAGTAGTAATTGTCAAAAAAAGCATATTCACTTACAAACTGCCTTTAACAGCCAGCTTGATAAGAACTTAACTGTCACTAATTTTTAAGGTGATAGTGCTATTTTGACCAAAATTGCACTCATATTTATTAAAGCACATACTAGATCATTGTTCCAAATTTCTCTCCATGACAAATACCAAGTTAATCAAAATCATCATTACAATTGCATTATATTGCATAACAATTATAAGTTTCATATTTCTTACGTTTCATTACAATTTTTTTTTCCTAAACACAAAACAAGAATTTCTCCACATCACTTCTACAATGGAACAACCCTTATTCTATAATTTTTAATAAATTATCTTCTTGTCAAAAAATTTAAAATTTGATAGAGTAAATTATAACATAGAGAAAATTTAACACTAAAAATTACAAGATATTTTAATATAGAAAAATATTTAAATTAAAATTTAGTTTGAGCATAATTAATTATGTTATAATAGATTTTAAAATTGAATACATTTGACTTTAAACTTTAAAACAATAGCAATACATGTCAACATGTCACCAAAAGTTTAGTGGCATAAAGTTGACATGTAAATCTATTAAATAAAATTTCTTAATTCTTAAAGTAATTTTGACATTAAAAAGTAGTTTTAATTTCTGACACTCCCTAAAAATTAAAGATTTTCAAAATATAACAACCAAGTTTTAAAATACATTAAAAATAGAAATGTGCTTATTTTTTAGGGAAATAATTTGGAGACATTTACTAAGGTGTCTATTTTAAAGTACGTGACTTTGGGCATGAAATCAAACGTTCACATATTTTTAGCTTTATGAAAAAGCCCACTGTTACATAACTCTATAATGGACTTGGCTATGCTATGTGAAAAGACCTCGGTTCTCGACGGGGTCACAACCAAGTCACAATCACATTACAACTCTCTAACACAGAGGCTCCAGCAGGGCCTTAGTCCACCCTAACTTATCGGGTTATTATAGTTCATGAAGTTTAATAGCCCAAAAGGCAAGAATTTGTCCGCTCTGACCCAAGGCCCTTACGCGTTTGTTACTCCGCAAGTCTAATCCGAAGCTGGTACATTTTCACAAAATTCACCTCTCCCACGATACAAACCTAAGACCTCCACGTAATCCCTAGAATTGATATCCACTTTTCTAGGGATTCTTCCTTAAAGTGGAGGTCCTAGGTTTAAATCGTGGAAGAAACGAACTCTGTGGAAATATGACAGCTTCGAGCTAGACCTATAGAGTAACAAACCCGTGAGGGCCTTTGGCCAGAGCGGACAAATTCCTGTCTATTGGATCGCGAGGCCTCACGGACTGTAACTACTCGATAAGCTAGGGCGGGCCGGAGCTAAGGCCTCCATGTTAAGGGATTGTGACTCAGTTGTGACCGTGCTGAAGAGCAGGGCCGTTATACTGTGCATCGTGTATCGTTACATTCATGTAACCAAAAAAGAAAAAAATGGCAATTGATGGGCTGAAAAGTGGGGAAAGATCTTTTTGAAAAATTACACTTCCTTGAAGTATGGTAAATATATATTATTGTCTAAATATTTTATTTAATTATAAATAACTTCTAAATCTAATTACAATTTAAAATTCATTTACAAATCATAAAACTTTGAAAAATTATTAAAGATAAAAAAAATATTATTTGAATAACTTCTTCAATCCTAAAATATATAATAAAAAGGAAATATTAATGGCATGTTCTTATCTATTTATTTTAATTATTATTTTTTATTATTCTAAACTTATCTTTATGTATATAGTAGAAAATATTATAATTTCTATTTTAAAAATAGAAAAGTTAAATGGTCCCATAATGGATATTTCATCAATAATAGGTTCATGTTAAAATAGATAGTAATTATATTAAAATAATATATTTTTCAAAATTTTTATCTAAAGAATATAAATAAACTATAGGTTGTTTAGGTTATAAAGAATGATTGTAGTGTTTTACAAATTATATAGATGAATCAATATAAACAATTATTATTTAAATTTTCAAAAAAAATTAAGAAATTAAATAGATCCATAGGATTTAAGATGGATTCCTCAAGTTATAGTTTATAATTATTTATTAAATAAAAATATTATTTTATTTAGAATAATATAAAAGATAAAAGACTAAAAGAAAACTAATTGCCATAGCCTCTTTTTATCAATAATAAGTAGTTGTCCGATAATATTTTAATAATGCTTTCTTATTATATATATATATATATGTTGTTCTAGTTGGCAACACTTAAGAGGGGACTGAATTGGGTTTTAAAAAATTTAGAAATTAAAAATGTATGCAATGCAATGTAATAAATAAAACACTAGTAAAGAGAGAAAGACAAACACAATTTATAATAGTTCGACAAAGTTTGACTTACATCCACTTTCTCAAATGTAAATCACTACTACCGAAATTCTACTATCTGCTTGTTTCTCACGGGTCAAGTAAAACGCAATATATTTCTTCTGAGGTGAAGGAAAATCTTACACTTTCTTTCTCACGGGTGAAAAGGAAAAATCTACACAATCTTCTTTAATACGGGTGAAGATATACCCAATACAATATTACAAATGTATAATGATTTTTGCTCTCACATTAGAGTACATATTATTAGTATGCTCTCAATAGAAATCATTCTCTCACACAGGATTTGAAACTTTTACAGTAGAAAGAGAAAGTTTAACTATTCACGTCTGAAAATATTCTTCAAGAATGTCTTTTGATTTTTTATTGCAATTTCAATTCCCTACTTGCTTCACTATGTTTCTTCATTTATATCCTTCCTTTTTGCCAAGCAACTTTGTCCAATAGTTTGATTTGGTGCATTTAATGTTCGTAATAAATGCTGCAGAAGTTACCGTTGAGCCTTGAGATATCGATCCCTTTTCCCATGTATCGTTCTCTTTTTGTGAATAATACGAGCTAAGTCCCGAGTATCGATCTATATACCTTAGTGTACCGATTTGGTTCACTTCGTAAATAATTTTCAACTTTTTGGAATTCGCTTATATCGATCCGCATTACTTCAAGTATCGATCTGATCTGTTTTGTAAATAATTTGTAACTCTCTAGACAAAACATGTATCGATTTATTTCAGCTCAGGAATCGATCTGGTTGCTTTTGTAAATATTTTACAACTCTCCAGACAAGCCTTGTATCAATCTGTTTCAACTCAGGTATCGATCTAATTACAATGGTATCGATCCGTTATCCCTATGTATCAATCCTATTTGATCTTTCAAGACATTTTCAAACAATTTTGTTAAGCTTTTGATTTAAACAAGTTTATATATTGTTTCTTAATTCTCAAACAAGATTAAGATTATCTTATGTTAACTTGACATTAGGAATAATATTAAGTTATTATAATTGGTTCATAAATGTGATATCATCAATCTCCCCCTTTTTTAATAATGATAAAAATTTCGGTTAATTATCTTCATTTTCTCCCCCTTAATATAATGCTCAAGTTAGAATTTTACATATGATTATTTTCTCCCCCTTTATCCCTTAAGATTAGGTGCATGCTCAAAGTGAGTTACATATGTTTTCAATATGTATATCATGATGTATATTTTCTCCCCCTTTTTGTTAGTAGTCAAATAAGGAAGACAAATTAATGGCATACAGATACATACATATAAATGCAATTAAAAGCATTTCAATAGCATTCAAAATTAAAGTTCATTCCAGACAAACGCTCATACAGGACAAACAAGGTTTCAAAGAGTCCTAAAAGGTTCTGGGCTATTGATGTCAACATCTAGGTCTACAGGGGTATAGGTAGGCTAGGGTGCAAGAGAAAGAGGTCGAGAGCGAGATACGGAGGCAGTAAGTCCATGGTAAGCAGGAGTAAGAGCTGGTGCAGGTGCTTGTGTAGCTGCTCTAGCCAAGCTGAGCATAAACCTATGGGTTTCACTGCGAAATTCCAATCCAAGCCTCCCAAGCTGAACTATGCTGTCTCCACCCCAAGCTAGGTGCTCTTCAATTTTTTGCATCTGGGTAGTGACCATGCTCTTGATGCCGATGAGATGCTCGTCAAAATTGGACGTGGTTGTCTCAACTTTCTCTTCCATATGGGTTAGCTGAGTTTGCATGTTTTCCAGGATAGTTAATATGGTAAAGGAATGAATAGATTGAGAGTCAGATGTCGGTGGAGCTGAAGTAGGAATGGATGGGTTTGCTTCTTGTGCAGGAAAAGGTACAAGTGGCTTATTTTCTTGTGCAGCCTCTTAATGTGGTTGTTCCTGTGTCATTTGTTGCTCACAACTGTGGAGGTGCTTATACCGGGCTTGAAGTATCCATCTCCCATTAAAGGTCTGCTCATAGTGCATGTGGCATAGAGTTGTTTCTGATAACATGGTAGCAGCCGGCGGCTCAATGGTATTGGTCTCAGCGTGAATCCAAGATAGACTCTTCTGACTAATTGCGAAGACCACTTATCTATAGTGCAGATGGCTGGCTTTGGACAATATGGTTTTCACCATCACGTTGAGAATCCAAGAGATCAAGATAGGCCTCTTGCTCTCCATGATGCACTGCATCCACCATATATCTTTGTATGTCATCTTCGAATAATGTCCAGAATGTACGTTAAGGTTATATGAGAAAATGAGGTGAAGAATTCGCTCGTGGATGCTTAGATGGACTGGTTTGTTGTCCACCTTTGTCAAGTTTGGATTGCTGAAGATAACCTTGCACGCTTCAAGAGGTTGAAATGCGCTTACTGGATATGAAATGCCCCCTTCTAGTATATGAGTAATGTAGGACAAGACATCAATGTTGACTTGAAATGAGTGGCCTTGAAATGAGTGGCCATGAATGATGCTTGTAAACTTAGTCATTCAAAGTTAGCTAAAGTGAGGATCCTTAGCTTCCATATTCTAATAGAAAATCTTGACCAAGCTGTCAAAGCATTTTTCGAAGACTTAGGTATTCAATCTATCCAAAATTTTCAAAGATTCTGAGATAGGGAAATTGGATGGAAATGAGAAGATTGAAGTTTAAGACATGTTCAGGAGCAACCTTTCGGTTCAAAAAGAAGAAGAGGAACCGATCCTCTGCTTCACAGTTTTGAAAGTCAAGATTAGAAGAAGTAGGCTCAGTTGCCCTAGGTTTCCTTTTAAGTCTTACTTCAGGATTCTTGGTCTTAGGCATTTTGTAGTTAGTTCTTGACTAAATGATTGAGAGATTGATAGATTGAGAGAATGAGAGAATGAGAGATTGAAGAACAGAACTTTGGATTTGAATAATTTAGGGTTGATAGAGAAAGAGAGCTCTGATTTTCTAATTTAGAGAAAAGTATGGATATGTTTGGAGCTGAGCAATTTTTTGTCTTAAAATCGCATAAATTATCGATCTATTTAAGAAATGTAATGATTTTTTTTTATATTTGAATGATATATCGATCTGTCATGAACAGGTTTCGATATGTTTTGATTTTCATATGCGAGTATCGACACTTAGGATTGAGCATATTGATACATTTAAATGAAAATAAGAACATATTCAAATTTAAGAAAGACTTTTTATATGCATTTAATTTTGACGGTTAATGACTAGTCTTTCGAAATTTTCAAAATACACATGTTTATTTATTGACTGGATTCAAGATATCGTTCTGAATAGAAGGATATCGATACAAACTTGAATATGAATGTTAGTATCGATATGTCAAGAGAGTGTATCGATATTAAGCAGTGATGTATAAGAGTATCGATATGATTTTAATGGCGTATCGATCTGTTACAATAATATCAATACTCTGTGATAAATGTATCAATCCGATTTGTTCCAAAAATGAATTGCTGCCAATATCACAAACAGACAAGTAGGCTCAAACAATTTCCATCATAGCTAGTTCATTTCTAATGGCATAAAAACGATCTTTACCAAGTGGTTTTGTGAAGATATTAGCTAATTGAAGATTTGTGTTTATATATTCTAGACAAACATCTCCTTTATTAACATGATCTCTAATAAAGTAGTGACGAATTTCTATGTGCTTGGTCCTATAGTGATGAACATGATTCTTGGTCAAGCTTATAACACTTGTGTTATTACATGGAATTGGAATTTTACTTATATCTAAACTATAATCTTGCAATTGATGTTTGATCTACAAGAGTTGTGCACAACAATTACCCATGGATATGTATTTAGCTTCGGTAGTGGAAAGTACAACTGTATTTTGTTTCTTGCTAAAACCAAGATACTAATGAATTTCCTAAAAAGTAACAACTACTACTTGTGATTTTTCTATCTACTTTACATCCTTCATAGTCAGCGTTCGAATATCCCTTCAAACTAAACTTACCGTCTTTTAGATAGAATAATCCTAGGTTAGATGTAGCTCTTAAGTACCGAAAAATTGTTTTACCACTACAAGATGTGAGTCTTTGCGATTAGATTGAAATCTAGCATATATACACATTTCATAGAGAATATTGGGTCTAGAGGCGGTCAAGTAAAATAGTGATCTTATCATACCTCTATACAATTTTTGATCTACACTCTTTCCTATTTCATCCTTGTCTAATGAAGTGGAGGTGTTCATAGAAGTTTGAATGGGTTTGTCATCTACCATATCAAATTTTGATTAGAAAATGTAAATTCCATCACTTGTTTATTTTATTTGAAGTCCTAAGAAGAAATTTAGTTCTTTCATCATGCTCGTTTCAAATTCACCTTTCGAAAGGTTTGAAAATTCAGTACATAATGATTCATTTGTGCTTTCAAAAATGATATTATCAACATATATTTGTACCAACAAAATATCATCATATTTGGTTTTAATAAAAAGTGTAGTATCAACACTCTCTCTCACAAAGTTATGTTTTAACAAAAATTCACTAAGTCTTTCATACCAAGCTCTAGGTGCTTGTTTTAAACCATAAAGTGCCTTAGTGAGTCTAAAGACATGATATGAAAATTCATAGTTTTCAAAACTGAGAGTTTGTTCTACATAGACTTCTTCATTTATAACACCATTTAAAAATGAATTTTTTACATCTATTTGATAAGGTTTGAAGTTTTTGTAACATGAAAACATTAAGAGCACTTTAATAGCCTCTAATCTTGCTACAAGAGCGTATGTTTCATCATAATCTATTCCCTCTTCTTGACTATATCCTTGTGCCACTAGTCTAGCCTTGTTTCGAGAAATGTTTCCATTTTCATTAAGTTTATTTCTAAATACTCATTTGGTACTTATAATTAGGTAATCATGAGGTCTAGGTACTAAAGTCCAAACTTCATTTCTTTTAAATTGATTTAATTCTTGTTGCATAGCCATTAACCAATTTTCATCACTTAAAGCTTCTTTAAATTATTTTGGTTCAATATGAGAGACAAAAGCTAAGTTTTGAACTTTATTTAGGTTTTCATCAATTTATCTTATTCTTCTTTTTGTTTTGACTTTTTGTAAAGGATCGCCTATTATTAGTTCTTTTGGATGACTAGAGTTATATTTCTATGCTTTTGGGAGATCTTTGGAAATTTGTTCTTCTTCTACAATTTCATTTGTTTTTCCAAAGAATCATCATTCAGGTTCAATTTTTCCAAGTTTTTAATTACATTTAATTCTTTTTCTTTTTCTTTAGCAATTAATTTAGCTAAGTCGGAATCGTATTCATCAAAGGTTATATGCACATTTTCTTCC
>JAXCLQ010000006.1:12111792-12136970 GCA_035584115.1 Cedrela odorata | reverse complement strand
AAGACTTGAGTTCTCTTGTTGAAAATTCTATAGGCTTTACTTTTGGATGAATAGCCTAGAAATATTCCTAGATCGGAATTAATTTAGTTAAGTCAGAATCGTATTCATCAAAGGTTATATGCACATTTTCTTCCAAGACTTGAGTTCTCTTGTTGAAAATTCTATAGGCTTTACTTTTGGATGAATAGCCTAGAAATATTCCTAGATCGGATTTTGGCTCAAATATTCTTAAGTTATCCTTGGTATTAAGAATGTAATAATTACATCCAAACACTCTAAAATACTTAATCATAGGTTTTCTTTGAAAGATTAGCTCGTATGGAGTTTTGTTTAACATTTTTCTAATTATAACTCTATTCGTTATGTGACATGTGGTGTTAATAGCCTCAACCCAAAAGTATTCGGGTAGGTTATATTCACTTAACATTGTTCTACCAATTTCTTGAAGAGTTTTATTATTTCTTTCAGTAATTCCATTTTGTTGTAGGGCTCTAGGTGCGGAGAAATTATGAGAACATCCATTCTCATGGCAAAAGTTTTCAAATTCTTTGTTTACGAATTTTTCGCCTTGATCACTTCTAATCTTTACAATTTTAAAGCCTATTTCATTTTCAACTTATCTTGAGAATTTATTAAATGCTTCAAAAGTGTTGCTTTTATTTGTCAAAAAGAATACCTATGTGAATCTTGAATAATCATCTACAATTACATATGTGTATAGTTTTCCTCCTAACGATGCTACCCTATTTGGTCTAAAGAGGTCCATATGTAAAAGGTTTAATGTTCTAGTTGTGGAAACTAAGTTTTTGGATTTAAAAGAGGTTTTAACTTGTTTTTCTAATTGACAGGGACCACTACTTTATCTTTTGTGAATTTTAGATTAGGGATATCTCCTAATAAACCTTGTTTTCGTAAGAGATTCATACTACTTGTCTTAGCCTTCTATGCCATACCTAAGAGTCATCATAACGACTTGCAAGCATATGTCATTTATTTCATTCAATTTTTCTAGTTCTATGACATACACATCATTGTTCTTAAGTGCATAGAATAATTTATTTTCATTCTCATCTAATACTTCACAATTATTCTTAAGAAACATGATTTTATATCCATGATCATACAATTGGCTAATGCTAAGCAAATTATACTTAAGACCTTTAACATATAAGACATCTTTAATTGAGATTGAGTTGATGTCGATGGTACCAATACCTTTCACCTTGCCTCGGCTATTATCTCCAAAGATCACATCTTTTCGTTCTTCTTTCTTTAGATAGAGAAATAACTTCTTGTTTTCCGTCACGTGTCTCGAGTAACCGCTATTAAGAAACTATTTCTTTTTGTACTTGTTGCTCTTCACATGCAGTACCTACAAAATGAACAAGTTTATTTTAGTACCCAAATGACTTTCAATCCATAAGCATTAGTTCTACTCTTAAAAGTCTTGGCCATTTTAGCATGCATAATCTCCTTAAATTGAGTTCCCTTAGGTACCCATATCATTTTAGATCCATTATACTTGTTTTTCTTATGTAAACATGTGTTGTTATAATAATATTTCCTATTGCAATAATTACACGTGATAGATGATGTTATTTGTTGTTTAGCTTTCACAAAGTAATTTGCATAGGTCTTTTGCTTGATTCTTTATTTATATCCAAGTCTGGCTTTGTCAAATACTAGCCTTTGACTACCTAATAATTTGTCCAATATTTCCTTTCCTTGTGTGAATTTAGCTAACATATTTTTAAGAGAGGTTATTTCATCTTTTAAGATTTTATTTTCATCTTTTAATGTCTTACATTCCTTAATCATGTTAGAGCCATGTTTATGCTCAATTCCACTAACTTTCAATTTTAATGAATCATTTTCTTTTAACTTTAGGGAGTCCATTTTCTTTAATTCTTTATACTTAACATATAATTTCTGAAATTCATCTCTAAGTTCTTTGTATAAGGTACACAAGTCATCTTCTAGTAAGTCATCATTATCACTACTTATTCATGTGTCATAATATGAAGAATTATGATCAAGGAAAATTACCTCATCCTCTTACTTTCCTATGAGGCAGAAATTGACTCTTTCAATTTCCGATGATTAGGTGTTATCTTTACTTGATGAGTCATCCCATGTCACCTTCATTGCCTTTTTCTTCTTGTTGTCCTTCTTATCCTTTCTTAGTGGACATTCCGACCTTGTATGTCTAGGTTTCTTGCATTCATAGCAAATGATCTCTCTTTCCTTCTTTTTTTTTTTTTCTCATTTTTAATGTGTTTCTTGAATTTGTCCTTTCTTGGATAGTCTCTCCTTTTTCAATTTCTTCCTTTTTTATAACACTTCTTAAATTTCTTAGCCATGAGAAGAAATTCATCCTCCTCGGATTCTTCTTCATCTTCATCTTCCCTTTTAGTAATCTTTAATGCTATGTTTCTTTTGCCTTTTTCTCTATCTTCATCATCATTGCATCTGCCTTCCAACTCGTATGTCATCAGCGATTCAAAAAGCTCCTCGAGATGCAAATTTATTAAATCCTTAGCTTCTCTTATCGCTATTACTTTGGCTTCCCAACTTTTAGATAGACTTCTCAAGATTTTTTGTAACAATATCTGCATTTGAATAAAATCTACCAAGAGCCTTAAGCTCGTTAGTAATATCAGTAAAGCGAGTAAATATGTATTTGATGCTTTTATGTGGTTTCATTTTAAACAATTCATAATCATTAACTAACATGCATATTTTTGAGTCTTTGACTCTATTAGTGCCTTCATGTGTTACCGCAAGCATATCTCAAATTGATTTTGTTGTTTCATATCCTGAAATTCTGTTAAATTCAGCTCTATCTAGGGCACAATAGAGTATGTTCATGACTTTACCATTTAGAGTGAATCTATTTCTTTCCTCAGGTATCCATTCTCTCTTTGGTCTTAATTTCCTTTTTCTAGTAAATACATCCTCTGTTGTAGGTGGAAAGTACCCATCTTCTATAATACTTAGGATTTCAAAATCTAGAGTTGTTAAGAAGATTTGCATCCTCTTTTTCCAATAGGTATAATCAGTTCCATTAAAGAATAAAGGTCTGTTTGTAGATTGCCCTTCAATTACTTGTATTAGGTTACTGCTAGATATCATTTTTGATCTACTTCTCAAGGTTGTTAATCTTATTTTACTGAGTTAGGCTCTAATACTACTTGTTGTCCTAGTTGGCAACACCCATGAGAGGGGTGAATTGGGTTTTAAAAAATTTAGAAATTAAAAATGTGTGCAATGCAATGGAATAAATAAAATAGTAGCAGAGAGAAAAAGACTAACACAATTTATAGTGGTTCTCCAAAGCTTGGCCTACGTCTACTCTCTCATATGTGAATCGCTACCATCGAGTTTCTACTATCTCCTTATTTCTCACAAGTCAAGTGAAATCCAGTACACTCTTTTTAAGGTGAAGGAAAACCTTACACTTTCTTTCTCACAGGTGAAAAGGAAAAACCTGTAATAATCTTCTTTAATACGGATAAAGATTACCTAATACAATATTACTATAATGATTTTTGCTCTCACACTAGAGTAGATATTATCAGTATACTCTCACACTAGAGTAGATATTATCAGTATGCTCTCACAAGAAATTAATCTCTCACACAAGATTTGAAAGTTTTACAATAGAGTGAGAAAGTTTAACTATTCAAGTCTGAAAATATTCTTCAAAAATGTCTTTTGATTTTTTATTGCAATGTCAGTTCACTACTTACTTCACTATGTTTCTTCTATTTATATCCTTCATTTTTGTGATGCAACTTTTATCCAATAGCTTGATTTGACGCATTTAGTGTTCGTCATAAATGCTTCAGAAGTTATTATTAAGCTTTAAATACAAAAAAGGTTTCGATCCCTTTTCCCATGTATCGATCTCTTCATGTGAACAGTACGAACTGAGTCTCGAGTATCGATCCATATACCTTAGTGTACCGATCTGGTTCACTTCGTAAATAATTTTTAACTTTCTGAAATTTGCTTGTATCGATCTGCTTTACTTCAGATATCGATCTAGTCTATCTTATAAATAATTTGCAACTCTCTAAACAAGACATCTATCGATCTATTTCAACTCAGGTATCGATCTGGTTGTTTTTGTAAATATTTTGCAATTCTCTGGACAAGCCTTGTATCAGCTTAAGTATCGATCTGGTTGCCTTTGTAAATATTTTGCAACCCTTTAGAAAAGCCTTATATCATTCTATTTCAGATTAGGTGCCGATCTAGTTGTAATGGTATCGATCCGTTGTTCTTATGTATCGATCTTGTTTGATCTTTTAAGAAATTTTCACACAGTTTTATTAAGCATTTGATTTAAACAAGTTTATATATTGTTTCTTAATTCTTAAGCAAGATTAAAATCATCTTATGTTAACTAAGGGTGATCATAGATTCAAGGTCGACCTGGAACTTTGTAGAACTGAACTGCTCGATTCAGTTCTTGAACCAGAACCGGTTTACTTCGGTTCGGTTCAGGTTCATATTCCATAAGATAGAGAACCGATTTATTTCGGTTTGGTTCTAGTTACCTGTCTTATGGAACCGAAACATTGAACCGAACCTGACCTACTTAACCCATATTTGACCTGACCTAATCTAAAAATTAAACAAAAATAAAAATCTTCCTTAATCTATTTGAGCACTCCTAATTTACGCTCTTCTCTTCGGTCTTCACTCATCTTTTCTCCAAAATCTCAATCAGTGGCGTGGACTGTGCTAGATCGATAGATATAGCAATAATCAAGTGCCTTTAAGCAAGAATCTTTAGGCATTGGCTCGAATCACTCTGTTCATGAAACTTTGAAACGTTTGTGATTTTCTTTTTCTATTCCTTTTGATTTCATTTTTTGATGTTCGGATCTTTCAAGATTAATATATATATATATATATGCATACATGGATGGGTTTATATTTTATTTTTATATCTTAGTTGATTCCTTCATATCCCGTCGTGTTTATCTTTTATAGGTATTGTCGTGTTTTTGTTTTGGTTGATTGGGTTTGTTTTCAACAGTCTTCTCCTTAAATAGGTTATAGATATATCAATGATTGCCTTTTTTGAGATTAAATGTTAGATTTCTGAAGTGGGTTCTACTAGTAATTTATTTTTTTATGCCATTTTTATTTGTTAGAGGTATAAGAAGTGAGGTTACAGATGATTTTCATTTTTTAGGTTATTTTTATTTATTTATTTAGGCATTTTTGAATTCCTCTCTCTATTATAGCTGGTCTCTTAAGCTTTTTGAGATTAGTTGACTAATTATTATGTATAAGTTATGTTCTATGAAATTTTGTTTTTGTGATTTTGATTTTGAGGATTTTTATTGTTGGCACTAGATGATGTTTATTTATGCATAAACTTATAGCAAATAAACTGGAAAATGGGTATTGAATGTTCTGTTTCTACTATCTATTAAATTAATAAATTCAACAAGTTTCAATTGATGTTGGGTAGGTTGATGACTTGACAGCTGATTTTATCATAAGTCAACTCTTATTTCTTGACATAGAAGATTCAACAAAGGATATCAAGTTGTTTATTAATTCACCTGAGGGTTTTATTACTACTGGTATGTCTCAATGTCATTGTTATGCTTGACTGTATGACCCTATCTTGATTTTGCCCCCAGTTTTTTATTCTTAAAAAATATTAAAACATGTGTTGGGAATGTTAGATGGTATAAATGCTTGTACAGATCTCAAATTAGGTTTATAATTAACTTTCACTCAATAAATTTGGATGCTAACTTAGCTTATGAATGGATTCCTATCAAACATTTTATGGCAATAAATAAAGAGCTTCATTATTTTGTTATGGTGATTTTCCATGGAAGTTTATGACTTCATGGGGATAACAATAAAGATCAAGTTTGGGATTAAACAAAGAGAAAACAAAATATATATTTGCAAGTGTTTTAGTATGAATGCTTCTGGTGGTATATAAAAATGGGTAATAGAGCTCATTATATTTTTTGAAAGTGCTTGGCCTCAAATGAAAAATATCAAATGAGCCTGGATGTAAAAGGAGTTGAATATGAAGTGATGCATATTTGTTAGCATCTACACTACCATCCTTGTTAACAAGTTTGTTGTTCACACCTACAAGGTTTGTTGTGCAGCAAGTAAAAGTAAGTAAATGGATTGAGTTATTATGAGAAAGAACATGTCTATTGTTCTTTATTTCGAAATAGGGAATGCACATATCATTCTTCTATATTTGGACAATTTTGCCTTTGGAAGTTAATGCTATTCTATATCTTTACGTTTTAGTTTGGACTACCAAAAATTATTTATCTTATAGCCCAATGTTTTTGTTTTTTTGGGGCTACATGAGAATTCATAACCAAATAATCTCAAAGATGATCATAAGTTAATGATGTTGACTTGTTTTGACTTAGTTTATAAATTATATGATTTTACATCCATTGCATTTTTTTAATTATTTTATTTATTAAAAAAAATCAAAATTTTATGTGAAAAAGAATATTAGATGTTTTAATAAAGTATTATATTATTCATTATCATAATGGTAATTAACATTATGGTTAATTATTTGTTTATATATATTTTTATCAAAATATATAAAGTGTAGAATGTATTTGTTAGTTTGAACCTTCTTATTTATTTATTAATTAAATTTCCATCTTCGTCCCATTCACAAGTGAAAATTTAAAAAAAAAAATCCACCCCCAGAAAAAATATTACATCCATTACTTACTTATTACTACATTATTATATGTTTTCAAGACCCGGGTGTTCATTCATAGCCTATGGAACTGCACAAGAACTTGGAGCGTTCTTTGTTGGTAGCAATGAAACTCAACTCACTCTTAACAAACATTCTTGAAACACAAATAATAGTCATTTACGTATGTTTGTTGTTTGTTTTAATATAAATATTGAGTCATTATTCTTATTGGTTTTTTATAGTTGCAAATATGTTGTTCCTAAAGGCTCCAGTGGGTGAAAGATTTTCATACGCCAACAACTCATAAGATTTACATAAGCTTAGTGATAAAGTTATTGCCAATGATTCTTATGCATTCTTGCTTGGCTAGTTCAAAAGATTTTCCAAATTCAAATCAAATGAATTTTACATTGCCGAAGAGAGTTATGCAAGTACATCTTTTTACTATTCACAAACTTTAATTCTTTTTCATATTTTTATTTTATAAATTTCTTATTTTTTAGTTTTCTTTCTAAGATCAGGTCACTACATTCTTCAATTGGCCGAGCTCATTCATGACAGAAACAAAGGAGCTGGCATAGATTCATTTATAAATCTCAAGGGATTCATGGTAATTAATTTGCCTAATTATTTCATTTGTAAATTAATTTCAATATTATTATTACACTATCTATTATCAAAAGATAACAAACATTTGCATGCCATGGCATATATGAGTTTAGTAGAATGCTTTCCTAGCAATTATTGAATAAAGACCAAATTTTTTATGTAGCCACGTTATCAAGAATGAGAAGAACATTATTGGTTATTTTAATATGATTTTATAGTAAATTGGTTATTGGTGAAGTATTGAGTCTTGTGTTTTTGCTAAGACAAAAATATTAGTGAAAAATTGATTAGTAAAATAATAGGATACTCAGTTTTTAGACCGGAACCGAAAATAGGATACTCTATTAAATAAGGTAGGTTCTGCTTCCAAAATTGAAGAATAATATTAAGTTATCATCGAAAACACATAAATATAATCGATTTTTTACAACTTTTTTTATTTATGCGCCTCTTTAATCCTTATAATATTTGTGGATATCTATTTAAAACTATTTATATTATCAGTTCTAATATTTGTATTATAACGATAATAATTAACAAAATAAAAATTAATTAACTACTAATCAAGTATAATCAATAAATTATAGCAATATACAGGCTTGTATTGATTGACTACTGATCACGCATAATCAATAAAAATTAAATTGACTATTAATTAAAGTCAATTACAAGGTGAAAATATACTTATTAAATATAGAAATATTTATTCAAATATAATTTTAAATATTTAATTAGTTTTTAATTTACATTCTTTTATTATAAATTAATTATCTGCTTATTATCTTAATATGATATTTTTGTTATTAAATATAATTTATAAAATTATATAGTTAATAGTAAGTATTTAATATGAATATTAATTATTGATGATTGTTATTGTTATTGTTGTTTCAGTGATTGTTATTTTTATTATTATATTATAACGGAATTTTATAAGTTAAATTTAAATTAATTTATCTTATTATCATTCTAAAAACTTTATATATAAGTAGTTAATAAAAATAAGAATTATAATTAAATTATCAATTTTATTAATTAAAACAATAATATACAATTACGTATTTATCTCTATTGGATCTAGAAGTAACAGAACTATAGTTTCAATCTTTTGTTATCTTCAAGCAAAGTTCTAATAAGCATAAGTTGTAGCAGGTGCAGGTTTTTTCAGCTGAGTATTTAAAGCAACGAGAAGCAGAAAGTTTGGTGCCAATTTGGTTAAAAGCCCTTGCTGCTGCAGCCTCAGATTATCTGGAGTGCAATAGCTGCAATGGTGGACATAATAACTATGGGCATATGCAAGGAAAGGGTAGACGAGTTCTCAAAGGATTAGTACGAGAATTCGCTAATGATCACCGCAATGTCCCGTATCGGACTTGATTGTAGCCCTGCTCGTGGTGGCTGATTTATGTATGTTGTAAATGTTAGGAATTAACAATATCATATCTAACAAAAATTTAAATTTTATTTTAATTAATTATATTAATTAAATATTTATTAATTTTCGTACAAAAATTATATTATTTGTTATAATTTATAATATCAATAAAGATAAAATAAATAGATTAAGAACTTAACTTATATCTTCATTACTAATAGGATTAAAATAATTGTTTCTCGCATTATTTATAGATTTATAATTTTTAATGTCATTTTGACATTCAAAATGTTTGAATCATAATTTTTTTTTTCATGAAATACAAAGTTTCAGATTTTTTAATTTTCTTTCAGATAAACTAGAATTTTGATTATTTGAGAAATTTGAATTAAGGTTTTAAGATTTTTCTAAATCTCGATTACGTAGAATTTTTTTTTCTAATACTAGTTATTGAAAATAGACAAATTTTGATTTTGACTCCTTGAGAAATTTTGGCTTAAGACAATATTTTTTCTCAACTTTTGAAAAAAAATTTATCATTTATTCTTGCTCCCAGTATGTTTTTTTAGGCCAAAAGAGGGTTTATATAGGTTTCATGTGTTAACTTTTCAAATTATACTTCAAATAGTTATTAAATATATTCCTAGTTTTATTAGTAATCTATTTTTAATTAAATAATATTTAATTAGTCTAATTAATTAAATAATTTATCCTAATAAAATTAGAAAACTTATAATTAAATACAAATACTTTGTATAATTATAATTTAATCCTAATAGTTTCCAAACTATTAAATAAACCCTTAAAAATTATGAACTTAACAATTAAGATTTTAATCATTTATCTATATAATTTAACCTTAATTCATCACTATCTTTTACTGTGTGACCCATTAAGTTCTTTCTTATGTTGGCAATAAAGATTAATTACAAATTTCTTAAATCTAGATAAATTAATATATGTTTGTAAACCTCGTTTTTCGAACATAGGGGTAAATGGTCATTTCATAACATTCCTTATCTCACGTGCATTGCACAAGATAAAATGTCACATTAACGAGGTTTAGGTAAATATAAATTAAATTTAATGATATGAATATGAATAAATTTATGTTATATATTAGATTTTTCGTATATTACCCTAAGCTGAAGCATTCGGCGGTCTCTACTTATGAACGGATTGATACCTATAAAGGAAGGTATCGATACTTTGCAAGTTAGCAGCATAGAAAGGAATTACAAGTCGACCAGATCGATACTTATTGAGGAAGTATCGATACATTTCAAAACAAAGAGTTCGAAATTAATTAAAAGTTTGATCAAATCGATATCTTTATCAAAGGTATCGATACATGGTCAGACAGAAAGTTGGAAATTAATTACATGTTGAACTAGATCGATAACTTCAATAAAGATATCGATACATTGAAAAGAAAAAGATCGATACATGAAAGCTAATGTATCGATACTCGGAATTGAAGGAATTTTCATAATTGAATTTTTAAGGAATAGATCAATAGTTAAACCAAATGTATCAATACCTAAGTTAAAAGTATCGATATCCAACCCAAAGGTATCGATATTTTATGCAAATTTAGGCAAGATTCATGGGCAAATGAGTCATTTCACACACTTTTATAAATATCCTTAAGGGGGAAACGATTTCGGGAGTTCTCATTCGTTCATTTACCACTCTCTTTTTAAAAATACTTATCTCTTACTCTTTCTCTTCAATTTCCTCA
This sequence comes from Cedrela odorata, assembly GCA_035584115.1. Lineage (NCBI taxonomy): Eukaryota > Viridiplantae > Streptophyta > Magnoliopsida > Sapindales > Meliaceae > Cedrela > Cedrela odorata. The sequence continues at coordinate 12,126,524 of JAXCLQ010000006.1, read as the reverse complement.
CAATTCAAAGCCAATCACTTAAGTTCTAGTCAGATTTTTGCCTTCCATGTGACTCTTCATCTTCTCCTCAACAATGTAATACCGATTTTGGCTTAAAACAGTAAGAATGAGTAAAGGTAAGTCTATAAATTGGGAGTTTCGGGTTTAAATGTCAATGTAAGGTTTATAAAGACATCTACAGACTAAAGGTAAGTCTATAAATTCATTCTAAGTTCAATTTAATGGATTTGAGCATGATTGAATATTAGGGTTCACTGGTCACCGAGAGTTTCTGATTAAATTTGCGTAGGAAACTTAGATTAGAGTTAATTGACGACATTACAAAGTATAAAATATTAAATGAATGGTAAAATAGCATTTGGAATGTGTATAAATATTTGAGATGAAAATGTGAAAATTGAGATAATTATGGCCATAGGATTCTATTGTTGGGAATTGATTAAATGACCCTCGATAAGAAGCCTCATAAGGTTAAATGTGTCAAACTAAGGAAATTTAGACTTGACGTCCACAACATTTGTATTTCATGCATAAATACTAAGTGATAAGAAAATTCGGAAGTTTATAATTTGCACATGTGTAATATAAGCGCCGAACACCCGGGAGAGAAGTACACTAGGCGCGAGGAGTAGTGTTAGGAGTAGATACTCTCCTGTTTACTGTAAGTAGATTTAAAACTTATTTTTATATTTTTGAACTATTTTATGAACTTACTGTTTTAAGAGATAGATATACATTATTGATTTGAAATACATGTGATGACTTGTTTATTGATCAGAAATGTGAATGGTCAGGGACCAAGATTGAGATTAAAATTGCATACTTTTTAATGATATTGAAAATAAAATGATTGTAAATATTTATGTACATGGATTTTCTTGTGGCATTATATTGGTGATATGGCCGAAAGGGCCAAGTGTGTATGTGACTGTAGCTACAGGGTAGTAGCTTAGGGACAGACCTATGAAATGCCGCCTAAGTGAATGCACCACAGGTGGGGTAGTTATAAGGGTGGATATGATGATTGGGAGTTACCCACCTGTGGGGATTGTCGTGGACAGTCATGAGTATCACCACATGACTGCTCGAAGCAAACATCAGTGGTAGGCAGATTTGAAAATGTGCATGTTTTTCTTATATTAAAAAGAATATATTTTAATAAATTAGCATTATTTTTTTGCATAAAGCCTAGTGACAGTCTCAGGGTTACCATGGCCAAGGTAACCACAGGCAACAGGAGCTAGCTTAGTGATTTGATTAACAGACCATGTTTTATTAACATAGAATTGTTTTATGTATATTAATAATTGTTTTATTAAACTATATTTTTATCCACTCACAGAGTATATCCCCATATACTCACCCCCCTCACCTCCCAGTTTTAAGAGATCGGGATTAGGAAGAGTATTGTGCAGGTGGTAGTGATTAGTAATTGGTGTAACGCCCTCGGTACTGTTGATATTCCCTACTCACAGACTTGGACGGATTAGTTCACTAAGTATCTTTTATAAAACTATTTTATGTATGTAATTATGAACAAAAACGATGTAATTTGATAAGTATTTTAGATGTATCTTAAATTAAATATATCTTTCATATGTGAATTAGTTTGAAAACTGTCTCAGAGAAATAATAGTTATGTGATACATTTTCATGAATTGTTTTGGAATATTTTTAAGATGTATGTAAATTAGTATACATGGTACAGGTACCCAAACAGCCTTACAGACTTAAGGGATATGTTCAGGGATAAGAATGTGTCTCGAGGGTCTATAGCGGTTATCACGTGTGGACCCCACAGGCGAGGGCATGACAATGTTAGTGTCTATGCCCTATAAACCAATTGTGTTGTAGGTTTCTTGGCATTTAATTTATAATTAGATATTTATTATTTTTAATAAATAAAAGAATAATTTTTATTCACATTTGTATATTGTTTCAACTATTTATACATGTTGTAAATAATTTATGAATGTGATAAGTCCAGATCAGATATTTAAAGTAAATATTCTTATTAAAATTGTTTTTTACGGAATCAATATTATTTGAACAATAATATTATATAGTAAACACATTGAATACTTCTGAAATAATATTTAAAAAGTTGATATAAGTTCGGATGACGATGATAGTCATGTCATTGGGACATTACTGTAGATTCACAGTTAGAAAATCGTTTATCGAACATAACCAAAGTAAACGATAAATTACATGGAATAGCATGATGTCAATGATTAATCGTTTTATCATATTAGTGTACGATGTAATCCTTCAACCTGACATATCATGGTCGAATCCGGTATGGATGGGTATGGTTATATGGTGTATACGTGCAAGGCTATACTACACATAATAAGTCGGTTTAGTCATGCGTTGTTCGTACGCGGAAACAAATGATAGTTAAGATGAAATCTGTTAACTCGGGATTTTAGGATCAGAGTTTCCACTAACTTAACCCATATCCAAGTTTCTAAGGTGGGCATCGATGAATGTCGGAAAAATAAATCTCTAGCCAAAGTGATTATTAGTTATACAAAAGAGTTCGATCTAGACATAACGATTAGCGATTCACACAGAAATTGAGTTTGGGATTTTGACATCCGTGAATCCATCCTCGTAAGGATAAAGATGACCGAGATATTACATACATGCAATATGACAGTTTACATTAAAATAGAATTTGATAAAATTATTAAATTCACCACGTTTTATGAGCTATGACATATTATTAGCTATCAGTCATAGTTAGTGTTCATGAAATTAATTTTAGATGAAATTCAAAACGGGAATACGGCTAATTCACGGGGGTCCCACAAGGTCTACTAATACTTGATGTGAGAGGCTACATATTATTTAACAAGAGGTTAGCACCATTCTAAAATAATAAAGGTTTTGATTATTTTATTTAAGTGGTACATAAAATTAAATAAGGTATTTTAAAAGTTAATATAGCCTTATAATAATTAATTAGATTAATTATTTTAATTGAGATGGTACTAAATAATATTTAATAGAGAGTAAATATTAATTATTTAAAAGTTAAAAGGGGTTAAAAATTCAAACTAGTGTAGTTTGTATTCCTTTATGACAATAAGTGATTGTCCAAAGATTAAGTTGTAAAGTATAGGATAATGTTTATAAAATTAGATTTTGCAAGTACTCCCGTGTAAATAAATATTTGCAAATCAGCTCTAACTAAAAAAAAAAAAAAAAAAAAAAAAAAAAAAAAAAAAAAGTCTTTTATATATTTTTTATTAAGTGAAAACACTTAGAAAATTGAAAAAAGAAAAAAATCTCTTAACTTTCCTCACAAAACCTTTCCTTTTCATTGTGCATTAAAAGTGAAAATTTGTAGAGAACTTGTATCTTTAAGTCTACTACTTTTTTATCATCAAGCATTTATTGAAATAAGGTAAACACATCAAATACATCTTATAAATTGAGTTTTTAGTTGAAAATGCTATGAAAATCATCCAAGCTAAGAATTGTTCTTTATTTGCATATCTAATTTATCATCATCTTCCATACATTTTTGAATTTCAAAAATTTAATTAATTTATTTTCAATTAACTCCTTAATTAAAAAATTAATTTTCATAAATCAAGAACGATACCTAACAATGCATCATAACCTCCAATTGAAAAAAAATACTAAATTTAGTAAAATATATTCAGTATATGATTATTATATGATATAATATTTTTGTCTCATATACATTCCACTAAAAATTATAAAATATAAAAAATATTTACTTTATTAAATTATGATTATTAAATCTTTTATTAAAATTAATAATATAATAACTATACGAACATTTAAGAGTCTTTATTTATTTCTATTCGATTTTGTGCATTTAACAACAGTAAATGGATGACTTCTACTCAACCTTCGTCAATCTTGGGACACGTCATTTGAGCAACGTCCCTAATTTAATACGTACAATATAATGTCCCCAATTTTGTTAGACCTCTAAAACGAAGGTTAGACAGTTCTTTTAATCAACACAAAATTATTTATATATGAGAATTTATTTAAAATATTATTTTTATCAGGTATATATTTATGCAAAACTAAAAATACAAGTATTATGTTATCAATTTTTTTAATTAATTAAATAATTAAATATATAATAATTTAAAATTAAATATTTGATTATTATTTAACAAATTCTAATATAATATTATGTATTATATAATATTTATTTGATTCTTTAATTTTTTTTTTTATTCATAAATTACACATTTATTTAATCTATAAATAATATATATTTGGATTATATCTAATTTTTCTATTTTTTTTATTTTAAAATATTAATTTAATTTTAAAATATTTAAATTTTAATAAAGTCAAATACATTATTACACTAAACATATATTAATTTATAAATAATTCAGTACGTAACTGTATCACATATAATTTAAATTTTTATTTAATCTATTTTCTCGAATTGAAAAGGCTAATTATTAGAATGATATAAATATTATACCAAACCTGAAGGATATTGATAATCCTAACCTTTTCTAATAATAAAAATAACCTTCACATAACTCAATAATCTCGTTGAAAATTGAAATTTTAAATTTTAAAATTTAAAATTTAAAAAAAATTAAAAAAAATTGAAAAAAAAAATTACATCAAAAGGCAGAATAGTCATTTCATCAAATGGCCGTAGTTTCCATGCCATGTAACAAAAATTAAGAACTAAAGCGGTCAAACTACCACGTCATATACCATTGAGTTGACGAGCAGAACCATAGGAATATTCCTTAATGAACCGCATCAGATGAGAACAAATTGACGCCGTTACTGTCACCGTGATAACCTATAAACAGAAACACAAAAACGCAGTTAATTAACGGCGTCAAGTTGATAATCTAGTACGAGTTGACGTACGAGAGTGGTAGGTGCGTTGCAAGCGAAGAGAAGAGAAGGTAGAGAGGGTATTCAGTTAGATTAGGGTTTAGAAAGGGCTGCAATTATTTATTAATTTAATTAATTAATTATAAATTACTGTAATTGAAAATGAAATGGTGTGTCTGACCGCCTTTATATATTATATATATAAGACAGAGAAGATAAGAGAAGAGAAGAGGAGATAAAGAATCAATCCATTTCTGTATCTGCTTTGCTTTGTTTTGCTCTAAAGTTGAAAGAAATTGATATCAATTGTATGGCAGCCAATTCGAAGAGCACTCGAGAGATCGCCAAGAGAGTCGTCAACCACATCTTCACGCGCGATCCGATTCACTCTTTAACACGCTCTGCAACTGCAAGGTTCGTTAATATTCCCTCTATTCTCTTCTCTTTTCTAATTTTTTTTTTTTTAAAAAAAATTTAATTAATTTATTAATTGAAAGTTCAGTCATGTTTTCTAGTCAACTGAGTTTTGATCTGATCTGATCTGATCTGAATTCTGGATCACTGAGAATAGAGTATGGGTATTGCTGTGGTTGTTGATATTGCTAAAATGCTGTAGCTCAGAAAAATATTAAAAAAAAAAAAAAAAAAAAAAAAGAGTAGTTGGATTGTTTAGTGCCGTGGATATTTTTGGACAAACAGTAGTTGTTACCACTAAACATTCATCCTTTCTTTTTTTTTTGAGCCGTACACGGGGGTTAGTTGGTGTGGATAACGACAGACTAACATTGCCCATGGTACTTCCGTATATTTAATGTCTCATTTCTACAACTTTATTTTATTTTTAAAAAGAAAGAAATACGTGAATAACACCAATTCAAGAGTTTTTTTTTTTTTTTTTTAAAAAAAATTATTTTTAGAGAATTATTTAATATTATATAATTATAAAAATATTAGTAAATACGCTATAAAATTTTAATAGCAATTGATGTAAAACTAATATGTTAATTATTAATTTTTTTTAAAGTTAAAAATAATAAGAAGAAGTTATAAAAATCTTGTATTTCGATTACTCTAAAGTTTCAGATGTTTCCACAAAACTTTGATCAGTTTAGAAATAAATAGTAACTGAATAGGCGTCCTAATCATGTAGCTTGGAGTATGTATGTATGTATGTATGTATGTACGTATGTTTGAGATTAAAATGTCATAATTTAATAAAATAAAATAGATATTAAATATAAGTAGCAAAATGAAGGATAAATAAAAAAATTAACTGTTAAACAAAAATAAAAATAGATATCTTTATTTTGATTTCAAAATTAAGTAAATGCACACAAAAATTTCCCAACATAGCTTTAGTTTGGTAATTATTGTCAATCATGCTATGTTATTTTTTATTTAATTAGTATGATTGATTATGATTATTTATACAGGAGGGCTGCTCACACATCGGCCTATGACAAGAACTTAGATGATCAGGTCCCGTCTACTGTTGTTCCGGATGATGTGATTCAGCCAGAATCTGAAAAATACTGGGCACCGCATCCGCAAACTGGGGTATTTGGACCTGCCTCTGAGGCTGCAAAAGTGGTGGAACGTGGTTTTAACTCGCCTGCTGCGAATGGTCAAAACAATTCCGACACTGTCTTGGAGGAGAAAGCTTGGTTCCGCCCCACAAGTCTGGAGGACTTGGAGAAGCCTCACCATCATTAGCAACTACTGCTGCTGCTGCCACCGCCTGCCTGCACGGCCTACTCTATAGCCTAATAATAATGAGCAGCCGAATAATTATAATAGCGTTTAATGTTTGAAATATAGCTTAGCTTGTCTGGGTATTTGCTAAGCAAACTTGTAGTATTTTATTTCCGCGAGAGAGTAGAGTGTTTGGATGTATTGTTATTGTTATGTTCGGACTGATTATATTTTGATAATAGACATGGTGATGTATCTGTTATGTAATGTAATTTATGTTTTTAAGGTATAACTATCTTTGGATGAATAGCAAATACCACTGTGATTGCCAACTATTACGGGGTATTTTATTTAATTTTTAATAATTTTAAAAATAAATATATATAATTTTATTATATTTTATCAAATTTTAAATAAAATATAATATTATATATAATTATATCATATCTTATTATATATCAAACGGATTCTACGTTGTAAGATAAGAAGGCAGCTTGTCGTGACTTTAAAATTATAAATGTTATGTGTACTTTTAAAAAACCATAAAACAATCACATCTATCTATAAATCAAAAGCATTTATGTAACCCATTTTGTAGAATTTCTGTTCAGTTCAATCTATCAATATCAAATTAAAAAAGGGCATATGCAAAACATGTATCATGTCCTTCCCTATCTTATTTGGTATGCATTTTGCTTTGTTTTAGTCTGACCACAACTTCTTATCTTATGCCAATGTTACAGTAACAATTTAAAATTTTCCAAATAACAACTTGGACTAAAAGATACTTCATTGATGTGATAATATCTATTCAAGCAGATTTTGGACAGTTATCTGTCTGTACTGGAATGTTCACCTAAGCAATTGAAGTTTGGGAAAAGAGAAAGCTATCTGTAATGTGCATGAAAGGTCGAACAAGAATGAAAAACAACATATGTAAATGATCTAATCTTTTGCTGAAAATTAAAAAGGGAAAAACTAATATCAGCGTCATTTCATTGCATTGAAAACAACAGAATTGATCCGGTAGCCTAAAGAGAGATGCACTTGCCATTAAGTTTCTATGAGGTGTCCAACATAAATATGTTGTTCCACTTCCCTAGATTAACATTGTAGAGAAACTGGCTTCCTCTATAATTTTGAAAGAATTAATCTGAAACTTCAATTACTTTCAAGAGATTATTTATACACAATAATATTAAAGCTTAACTAACTACCTGGTTTCTAAAGAACAAGACTTCCGAATGTGCTTAATTAAATGCTATATTTTTGTATTCTCCCCCTTCTGTCTTCGGTGATTTATTCCTTTGCATTTTCACAAAAACACAAACACCTTTCATATCTTGTAAAACTCTGGATAATGTACGGAAATCCAATAGGAGGAACACCTAAGCATCATTAGAATCTCTTTGTTGATGAACCAGAAATATGAAGAGTAAAAGGCATTGTATAATTTCGAACCATTTATTCACTCCAACAAATATTGCTCTAGATAAAAGACGTATTTTTAAGGACTATAAGAAGGTCTAGACTTGTTATTCTTACATGCTAACCCAACTAACGAGAAAACTTATTGACTGACCCAAAACCAAAGGATGCAGAAGAATGTTTGAATATGCTAACAGTTCGTAAAGTCCCTCATCTAAAATAATAGACAGGCATAAATTTAACAATTACTATAATGGGACAAATAGTAATTTCCACAATGAATATGATAATGGTTCAGTGAAGTTTCTCTTATATAGCCCAATACCCATGTTAAGAAAGATAACATAAACAATAATTACAGAAATTCCTAAACTATCACAAAAGTGATGGTTAAACATACCTAGACCATGCAGTCAGGGGCTTTCAATGAACCTATTTCGAATTGCACTTCCACTAACTTCATCTACCGAATCTATCACAACCTAAAATCATTTGAAGCTCCTGAAATGTATTGTTTGCTGTTCCATTGTCTGCTTCATAATTTGATAGTTAACTGCACAAAAAGTATCCGCACTCATGCTTTGTAATACTCTTCAGAACCACTGCCCAATAAGGTTTCCATCATGAATTTTACCAGTTGTTAGCTCTTCTGTGGTGGCAGCCACATGGTAACAATCTTAATTTCAATCTCCAAGAGCTAACCACTTGACTTTGCTCTTAGAGAAGCCAGAAATAGTCCAACCTTCCGGAAGTACCCAAAATCGTTGCAAGGCCTTTAGTCATTTCATTTTTCAATCCCAGCCCAAAAACAAACTTCAACTTCCTTGCAATTGCAAGTTCTGATGTAAGAAACACTTTTACCAAAAACTTTAGAAGTTACTTATTTTGAATGTATCGTATTGCTTCTATTGAGTGTTTTCACCAGATGACAAATCTGATATCAGTCCCCAAGCAAAATAAAGTCTTCTTTGCCACTGTAAAACAGTTGAAAATTTACTCTATATTCTATTTCTGCAAATAAGTGATGAATAACCAAGAAAACATGTGGCTGTCTCTCTGTAAATTCATCTGTATCTTTTACCCTATGCAACGTCATCGCTCATCCAGCCTAGCAAATTGTTTAGAGATGAACTTGATCAATACTGTTGTTGTCACTTATGTCACACACATTCCATTTACTTGAGAACTTATATGCCTTAATTTCTTGATTGTTTTCCAAAAACACTAAATTCAGCAATTGTACCTACGCCTCTACATTTACTACTTCGAAATGTCAAAGCAGTCTAGTGGGGGTGGTTAGGAGAGAGCCTTCTGAGCCTTCAAAATGCCGGGATATCTAACGGTCAATATTTATTTGACCAAGTGATGGAACATCTTTGCCGAAAGATCCTCTAATTAAATTACCTGCCGCATGATGCATCCGTTCCCAGTTGTGAAATTCTCAGTCAAAAACAAACTTCAGCACATTCTTATCCAAATATGTGCCAGGTGAGCACACATGTTTAGTCTTAAGCTATACAGGCACATCAACAATGTTGGCCAGATTTTCAGAAGTGAATAGAGCACCCGTCAGGTGAAGCCATCATTTCCATTATACCTCAGGAAATGAACGTATAACCAGTGAGAAGTATGCTAGGAGTTTCATACTGCTTCTGCAATATCATGCTGGATTCCTGAAAAGATTAACATCAAGAGAGTTATCAGGTTCCATCTGGGCTATTATTATAACTATTTATTAAAGCAGAACACAATCAACCCGAAATATGTCCAATATAATTCTTACAATGCCTCTGCTCAAGGATCATTAATGCAGATCGCAATATCTGTCTAGCTTTCCTATCCGGTGTGCATCCAGAAGATTCCATTTCTTCATATATTTCAGGTACCTGGCAAGCAAATCACTAGTATGCATTAGCTTAAGAAGCTTAGGGTGATGCCACGTATGAATTTCAGGATTGGGATTGTAAAACCTCCCATTATAATGTTTTAAACCATATATATCAAAATAACGAAAAAATGAAGCTCTTAATATTATCACGTAATTTTATCTAGCATTCCTTTGTCATATGAAGCATAAATGAATTCAAATCAAATCACGGATACCAAGCACCTTATCATACTTCCTTGCTCGAATAAATGCTTTCATAAGCGTACTATACGTCACCAAATCAGGACTAATACCCTTCAGAGACACCCAGAATACTATCATTAGAAACTGAACTAAGAAGCATCTATTAAAATAAATTGAATGAACAAATCAAATAAAGTGATGGTGTTAGTCAATCTTAATAGCAATACATAAAACGAATAAGAGGCTTACACTTTCTTTCATAAGGTGATAAATAGATAAAGCTTCCATATGTCTTCCTGCAATCCCAAATGCATTGATCAACACATTCAGCATTACTAAATTTGGCTCAATTCCTTCAGGTTCCATGAGCTGAAGCACCTTAAGTGTCTGCTCGCATAATCCCTGTATTGAAAAAACATAGTCATAAAGAATACTAACTTAAATAAGCTTGTTGATTAAAGTAACTCCGCCAAGTGAGTTTAAAATGAAGCAAAAATTACTTGCATATCATCACACATCAATTTTAAATAGAAGTTCTTCTTCTTTTTATGAGCAACAGAATAGCAGATGTCAGCAGAGGGAGAAATTCATGCCTCTTTCAATTTACTCTCCCTGATAATCTTCTCCAAGAAAGAGCAAGTTAGTCCACTTTTCTAAGGTTTTTGTCACAATTCATATTTCCAGAACTGTTTGAATTGTTTGATCCTCTATCAAGCTCTTACTTTTCAATCTTTCACCCAACAACCACAATACCATTGAAAACTAAACCGCAAATAATTTTGCTAAACCTCAACCATCTATTAGCTAATTAAATGCAGGCTTAATTCTCCAATTTGGCTACTGCATGAGTTTTCTAACTATTCATCACTGGGCAATTTTTAAGTTCACAATTAAGCAGTTTTCCTTCAAGCTCAAGTTAAATCTCTATTCCCTAACCTTTCAGTTAGATATCTGAATTCCAAAATCCCCTATAGCCGACCATCAAGCAGAAATAAGCATATATTAATGAACCATCCGCTATCATTTCCTAAGATGTTTTTAAGATCATTTCTTAAAATGAAAATGGTGTTTTAGATTTAGTGTTTTCCAGTTCTGAGAACACACCCGGTATTGTATCACAAAAGTTGTATTCTAAAAATGAAAATTAGTAACATTCAGGAATTAACATTTGAAATGATAAAAGATGAATACAAGTTGTATAGATTCTTTAAATAATTATTCAAAACAAATTATGGATTTGGGAAATATTTTGAACAAATTTCTAAACAGAATTACCTGATCACCTGTCATAAAAAGAATTTGAATGAATTTTGTTACCAATTGAAAATAAAGGAAATATTTTCTTTTGTTAACAAAAAATTGTGATTGAAATTAATTGTTCTTGCATTATTGTCAAAAACATAAAACATAGGAACAAAGAAAAGTGAGACATGAAAAACTTCTTGTCAACAAAAAAATAAATAAAAAATATTAATTATTCAGGAGTTAAGTCATTAATATAAAAAATAAATATAAATTATAAATTATAAATTATAAATTATAAAGAAAAAGAGAGTAGTCAACATTAGTAAGAAGTGGAGTTTTTTTTTTTTTTAATCTTTTTCTTCATATTTTGGAAAACATACCAACAAAACCAAAAAAATAAAAATTAAAGAAATCAATAAATATGTTGCTTGTTGCTTGAATCAACTTCAATACTTTCTACAATAACAAATTTGAATTTGAAGCATAATAAACTTATCTGAAGGAGGAGGAAAGAGTATAAATTCTTCTTAAGTGTGTACTTTGAGTTTGGGTATTAGATATGACAACTTGGGTAGACAGAGAATTTAAAGAGTTTATTTTCTTGAACTTTATATATTGTTCAAGTATGAAAATGGGTAGTTGATAAAAGATAGAAGATTATGTATAGGAGTAAATCAGCTCATAATGTCTTTACTTAATGTCAACACCATCCTTAAGCATAATATCATTTCGCCATCAAGCCCAAGCATATTTTAAACCATATTGAATGTGACATTTTGAGAATTAGACAATTGAAAACTGCAATAACAGTTGTGGCAAGAATAATCCACATTTAAATGCTCAAGAAAATTAAAACCTTATATACATATCATCAAATTATAAATAAGCGGCATATACACAGTTATGCATATAAGCACAATAAAATGAATCAACAAATTTAACAAGTTGTGACAACTAAAACATATTAATTGTTAAGCCATATTAATCACAACTATATAATGATTTACAAAATATATAACAAGTAAGCAATATGGCCTAGTTGAGATATACAAAATCAGATTTCAGATTTCAGATTTCAAAAAACTGATTATGTAAAAAGTCGCATCTCAATCAAACCATGATGTTTTTAATTATAGATCTGAGAGTTTAAAAATTAAAGCAATGAAATTGACAAGGTACTGTTACGTAAATAAGCAATTGACAATGCTTATGTTGATCACTCTATGGCAAGCAAATGTCTTATAGCAAGTATTTTAAGTAGCCGACAACTAAACAATAGGTGATGCTAATAAATGAATATATATATATATATATATATATACAGCGTATAGAATATCCTGATATAACATAATTTGCCAGCTATAAACATTTTCATCAATCCCTTGATCTATCATGTGATCTTCAGCATGCCTAATTTGCATTAACAAAGCTAATGCGATCCATTTCTAAACTCAAACAAATATGTTATGCATTTCTATACCAAAATGAACACAACTGTATATATAAGGAAGACTGAGAAGCTAAAACAATAAAAGAGAGACTGTACCTGCTGAGCATAAGCATTTGCTAAGATGCAAAACATGCTAGCTGATGGTCGAAGACCTTCCAACTTCAGAGCAGATATGCACTCTTCAGGATCATTAAACCTCCCGTACTGCCCATAAATATCAACTAAAATGCCATAGATGGCCCCAATTTTTTGATGTCCCCGATCCTTCATTTTCTCAAAATTCAGCTTTATCACATCCCATTTCCCCTGCTCTCCCAAACAGCTAATAATAGTTATGAAAATTTTTGGATCAGGATAAAAACCTTGCTCTTGCATCTCAGTAAACAATTCAAGCGCCTTAGCAACATCTCCAGCCTTACAATGCCACCGTATCAATGAATTCCATGTCACTATATCAGGCCTTCTACCTTCTTGTTGCATTTTTTCAAACACTTCTAATGCTTCAACCAACTCGCCATATTTTCCAAAAGTATCAATAATGCTATTATAAATCTGCTTATCTAGTGACAAACCCATCTCCCTAATCTCTTCAACAATGCCTATAGCTTTCTTCCACATCCCGTTGTCCCTATAAAGACCAATAACCTTACTATACACAAATGAATTCAACTGAAACCCTTTGCTCCTCATCTCATTGATAATCGACCATGTATCATCCAAACGCCCAGCATTGACATGGTAATCCAATAGAATCTCGTACGTTTCTTGATTTTTACAAATGCCCATTTCTTCCATTACCACCAAAAGTCTAACCGCAAGTCCTAAGAGGCCTTTCTTCAAAAACCCTCTAAGCAAAATATTGTAAAATCTAAGTTTTGGCTTGAAACCAAAACAAATCATCTCTTGGAAAATGGAATCGGCTTCCAAAGTCCTACCAACACTAGCTAGTGCTTCAAGCAATGAAGCATACGAAATAGAATTAGGACGAAAACCCAAAGCCTCCATTTGAGCAAGAAGAGACATAGCCCTATCAATGTCACCTACTTTGCAGCAATATTGAATTGACTCATTGTATGACTCGCCTGAAAATTCCTTCCTTGAACCATCTGGGGACTTTGTAATTAAGTTCTTTTTCTCGATATTGCTATTAGCTTTGACACCGTTTCTCATCGTAGAATGACAAGACGAACTCAACGGCTTGTATCTAGCATGTTCTCTGTGATAAATCGGATAAAACAAGAAGGGAGGAGATGTGCCATGAATTGATAAAAGCGAAACCGTTGTGAAATTAAACATGGTTTTTATCATCAAGAACTTTCGAGACTAGTCCAATCTAAAAAACTCAACTTCTGTCTTGAAACTGGTAGGGAAAAAACTAGGTAAAGCTTTTTCCCTAGACCACGAAATCCCATGGCACGAGTTTCCAATATAAATAAATATATATATATATATATATTTTCTCAAATTTCTTGACAAGTGGAATTTGTAGACAATATCTTTCATTACGGTTTTTTATTATTATTATTATTATTATTTAGAGGACCGTACGGATATCTTTTTATTTATTTATAATTTTAATCTTAAATAAAAATAAATAAATGTAATTATATTTACATAATTTGTTTTTTTATTAAATTCTATTTACACCTTACATATTATATTTAAAATTTATAATTTTTACTAATTTTTAACTTCTACTTATAATATAGATTTTAAATTATTTAGTTAATTTTTTTAAAATTCACATTCTTTTTTATTTTTCTATTTTGTTAATTTGTTGAAAGATCATTTATAAGTTAAAAAATAACTATTATATATTTTTTAAAAGTTAAAATATTTAAAAAAAAAATAACATATTTTAATCGAAAGTTTATGAATGTTGATGTGGGATTTGAATTAATTAATTATATATATATATATATATATAAGTACCGCTGACATGAGATTTGAACAATATTAGGGATGTTATAATAGCATCACTCTTAC
>JAXCLQ010000006.1:12096304-12111692 GCA_035584115.1 Cedrela odorata | reverse complement strand
TATATATATATATATATAAGTACCGCTGACATGAGATTTGAACAATATTAGGGATGTTATAATAGCATCACTCTTACATAAATAATAGGGAGTTTTAAATTTTATAATAGATGTCAATAATTTTGGGAAGATTATAACATATTTTTTTGTGAGATTTTAATTTTTGTTCACATAAATGGCCAAAATTAAATAATAATCACTTACTTCCCCTTGCCTATCAACACGATTTGTTGTAACAAAATTTTGCGGTCATTTAATGAGTAAATGAAAAATTAGAATTAACGCGATTTATTAACTTACCTTAGTGTTATATTGATGATTATCTTGTTTGAAAACTTATCATAACCTTACTCTTTTTTTCTTCAATTTGCAGCCGTAAACACAAAAATAGATACAAACCTAATGTTAGAATAAAGAGCTATGTATTGACATTGAAAGAGAGTTGATTGAAAGATGGTTGGTCTTGGCACGAATTATCATAAAAAGGAGCTCAATATGAGTAGTCATTTTATGTTGACGAAGAAATAAGAGAATGCAAACAAGTACCCAACTTGAAACCCATTCTCAATAATGATTTCTTTGTGGTGATCATGTTAAAATTTTAGGGATAATTTGATATAAAAGCATTGTTGGTGTGTATATGTAATGTTTACATTAAATTGGTGTTGAAAAACAATGAGCATGAAATATAACTATCTTTTCTATATTTTTAATCATTTTTCTTTTATTAGCATTTGATTTATGACTACTTCTAGCTTCCTCGGTTAGTATGGTGTATGTTTGGAATTTTATTTTTCTCGTTTTCAATTTAATTTCGGCACTTGATTTAGATCGACGTTCTGAAATAATAAACATGAAATATAATCATTTATCTCTATTTTTAATACGTTTCTTATATTGGTATTAATTTATGAATACGTTTTTTGTTTCTAGTTTCTCTAGAAAAAAAAAAAAATTTAACTTTGTGAGTTAGTATAGTGTGTTTCATATTTCATTTTTACCCATTTTTCATCTGATTATGATACTTGATTTATATCGATTTTGTAGATCAAAGAGCATGAAATATAACCAACCATTTTTTTTTTCTATTTTTAATCTAGTTTCTTGTATTGTTGTTAGATTTATGACTATGTTTCTCGTTTCTTGTTTCTCTTTTCTTATATCTTTGTAAAAGAAATAAATTGATTTCTAACTTTGTAGTTAGTGCAATGAATGTTTCTGATTTTATTTTTATCCATTTTAATATAAATTATGACACTTGATTTAAATTGGTGTTGATAAAGAACATGAAATGCATATCCTTGTTCACAATGGCATCTTCATTAGTTTCGCCAACTGTACGATTAGGATTTATAAGGGGTATTTGCACGTTTACATGCCAAATTTTCAGTTTCCTTCAAAAGATCAACCAGTTATTTCTTTTGTGAGATAAAAATACCCCGTTGTAAGTGAGCCACCTCGATCCCTAGAAAGTACTTTAATCTCCTTGGCTCTTTTAGCTCGAATTCTTTGGCTAAACATTGTCTTAGAGCTTCGTTTTCTTTCTCATCATTTCCTGTCACAATTTTATTATCAACTTACACCAGAAGAACTGTAACTCCACCTAAATCCAAGTATTTGATAAACAGAACGTGATCTCCTTGACTCTTCTTATATCTTGTTGCTAGCCTACCTTTGCAAATTTTCCAAACCAAACCCTTAAGAGGCCTTTTTCAGCTTGCATACTTTGTTTGCTTCTAAATTCTCCCCAGATCCTGGTACAACCTTCATGTATATCTCTTCTTCCTAATCACCCTGAAGAAAAGTATTTTTTTACATAAAATTGCTGAAGATTTTACTTGTAATTTGCATCCAATGACAACAAAACTCTAACTATATTCATCTTAGCAACTAGAACAAAAGTTTTATGATTATCTACTACGTAAGTTTGAGGGTAATTCCCCCTAGACAACAATCTAGCCTTATTCCTCTCAATTGTACCGTCCGCCCTATACTTTATAGTGAAAACCCACTTACACACAACTGAATTTTTTTCCATTAGGTAATTCTACCACTTCCCATATCTTATTTTTCTCTAAGGCTTCTATTTCTATTTTCGTGGCCTGTCTCCACTTCTAATCAGATAATGCCTCGATAATGTAGTTGGAATAGAAACAATGTTTAAGCTCACAAGGAAATTTTCGTGGGATCGTGAGAATTTTTCAATTGACACAAAATGAGAAAGTGGATATAATGGACGCTTAGTACATTCTCTAGTTCCTTTTCTAATAGCAATAGGCTAATCATGATCCCTAGTCTTAGATTTAAGAGATTTGTCTTCCTTTTGCAGAGTAGAGTCAGAAACTGTAGTTACCTCATCTTAGAGTTAGGGAAAAGTTTTTGAGCTTGTACTAGTTTTAGAACTGGAATTTTCCTCCTTGAGTAAATCTGCAAATACCTCATAGAATCTGGATTATCTTTACTCATGGGTTCAATATTTGGAATGGGGAAACTAATTTCAGGATTGAATAAGATGTAGACATAGGTGGTATAATGGTTTAAGATGGTGCAGGTAAGGGCAAATCAAACAAAAAGAATCTTTATCCTTATCTTCCATGAATAAAGTCTCCCTCTCTGGAGATAAGGTTGGGTAAAGCATGGTTTATTTTCTTCAAAAGTGATATCCATAGACACATAACTTTTTATTCGGTTGGTGACAGACCCTTTCTGGATTAACAAGTTATCCACAAAAATACACTTAATTGTCCTTGGATCCAACTTCGATCAATTATGACTATAAACATGGATAAATGACGTACAACCAAATATTCTTTATGTGAGGTGGACTGTGGTGTTAAGTCCATAAAATAATTGTGAAAGCATTTCCTTTGGAGTTTTAATTCCTAGAACTGCTCTTAAAGGTAGTTTGTTTATAATGCGCGCGACGGTGAGAATGACTTTCCCCCCAGTAGGATTTGGACACATCTTGCTGGAAAAGGAAAGCTCAGGTTGTGGCAAAATATAATCTACTGAACTAATTATGTTAAACACATCTCAAGTAATAATTAGAATATAACAAATAACTTAATAACAGATTTCATAAATTGTATATGTCATCGTAGAGATGCAAGGGAAATTTTAGGTCCTAATTTTATGGATAATATATTGTATAGATGAAATTTGTATTTAGAAAATTTTTTTTATTCTTGTACTACTTATTTTCTTTCACACCAAGTAATCACTAAAAATTATAGAATTATACACAAAAAGTTTTGGAAAACTCTAGCATTCACACACTCATCCACAATAAGTGTGACAATTTAGATTATCGTATTATATTCGTATTGTGTTGTATTCGTATCATGTTAAGTAGAGATCAATTTAAATTCGATTTATTTATTAATCGTGTTAAGAACGTCAAACACAAATAAGTTTCGTTTATTAAAAAGGTGATTCAAATACGATTAA
The DNA here is from genome assembly GCA_035584115.1 of Cedrela odorata. NCBI lineage: Eukaryota > Viridiplantae > Streptophyta > Magnoliopsida > Sapindales > Meliaceae > Cedrela > Cedrela odorata. The sequence continues at coordinate 12,108,245 of JAXCLQ010000006.1, read as the reverse complement.
TAAACGCATCGTAAACGATTAACAAACGAATCATAAATAAATCGTAAATAAATTATAAACTAATTGAGACGATCATTTTATTTTTTTGTGACATAAATTCGTTTATAATTCGTATATTCATTTAAGATAAAAGATCATAAACAGATTGAGACAATCATTTTATTCATTTACAATCCGTTTATTCGTTTATGATTTGTATTTTAAACGAATAAATGAATTTAGTAATTTAAACACAAATACAATACAGTTTTTAAACGGGTGATACGAATTCGATCCGTTTATTATTAATGTCAAATTTTTTAAATTTGAATCCGTTTATTTGCTTCGAATTCGTATCGAATAATTGTGTCATAATCCATATTTTTATATACAAAATGAGATTTTATACATCTCATTCAGTTTTTCGATTCTTTTTTATTTTTTAAATAAGGACATAATTAATCATATTACACGATAGATCATTACCGTTAATTTAATTTTATTTTTAATTATCAATAGTCATGTAAAAATTTAAATTTTAAAATTCACGTGCTATATTCGATGAAAAATATAAAGTTCCTGCCATTAACAATAATTAAGAGAGAAAATTAATAGTTTTTCACATTTTGTTATATATTTTATATATTAAATTGAGTTTTTATTACACTAAGAATATTAATATATATAAATGCTATTATAAATGTAATTAATACAAAAAATTTATATAATATTATCCATTTGATGAAAATGTCCCTATTTTATAAAATGTGAATTTGTTTATTAATTATAATACATAAATTCAAGCAAACAAAGAATTATATACAAACATGCATTTTATAATAATTTTTATTGAATAAATTATAATTGAAAAAATAATAAATACACCTTTAAGTGTTGACAAAATAATGAATAAGAACACATTTTAATTTCTAATATTATTAAACGATTAAAGTATGTTCTTATTTATTGTTACGTGAAAAATCAAAGACTTATTTACAAATACTTTTAGTTATAATTTAATAACATAATTAAACTTAAATTAAATGTTTGTCAAAATCATATTATATTATTCACATTAGAATAGTTACAACGATTGAAATGTAAAGACGGTTAGACACATGCATAAAATTGAATTAATTTTTAAATTTTTGTCACTATTTAATTAATTAATAAAAATTAATACCGTTAGAGATTTTTTTTAATTTTTGATAATTTATAAAATTTTTTGTTTAAATTAAATTGATAAAAAAAATTAACCTAATAAACCTATTTTATTAACCAGAATCAAACTGAATGACGAATCAAATCAGAACCAGCCTGGAATTGGAATTGGAATCAGAATCGGCCCGAAACCAGAAACGACCCAGCCCAGCTCGTTACTGGTTCCATCACTGGTTATGGTTTGGTTCCATCACTTTTGAATCATGGAACCAACCGCCATATTTTCTAGTTTTGGCTGGTTTCATCTTCCCTGATTTCTTGACCCGGACTAAATGGGTCGGGAATCGCTAGTTCCAAACCATTAAACACCACTAGTAGGAGTTGGTGATAAAAATAAAAATAAAAATAAAATTATTATGATCCTACTAGCATGTCTTTTAGAGACTATTTAATAATTGACACAAACATGTAAAAAAATTAGCAAACATTATTTTTGTGATAAATATTAAAAAAAATGTCTCTATTTTATAAATATTTAAGCCACAACTCGCATCAAGAAAATAAATTCTAAATTTTAGTGTCACATATTAATATTTGTATGTGTATGTAATTTATAGCGAAATATTTTAAAATCTATAATAATGTATATGTTTCTATAAGTCTTTTTTTTTTATTGTGCGTATTTAGATGGTTTGGAGTAATATAAGATGCAATTTTTTTTGCATGGATATAAATATCATTAAACGAACATTACAATAAAAATGATTTTTAGAGACAAATACTTTGTGATAGAAAAAAAATAAGTATCACTATAAATTATAATGTATAGGGATAAATATTAACTTTTGTTACTAATAATTGAGATAAAAAATTTCCACTTTCATTGGTGTTAAAATTTTTATTTATAATGTGACAACGATAATTTTTTGTCTCTAAATATGTCACAATAGATGTAAAAAATATTATTTCCTAATTTTAAACTAAATAAAATATGTCATTATAACACTCATATTTAATTAAATTCTAAATTAGCTAAACACAATTTTTCTTTTAATTTCTTCTAATTTCATAAATCAATCTATTTTCTTTTAACTTTTTAACTCTTGAAGAAAATTCTCTCTATTATTTTTATTCTCATTTATGCATATATTTTAAGTCAAAAGGGAGTTTATATATAGGTTTCATAACTTAACTTTTTAAATACTAATTCAAGTAGAAAAATCACTAAATAGATTCATAATTCTATTAATAATCTCTTTTTAAATTAAATATTATTTAATTAATCTAATTAATTAAATAATACTATTCTAATCAAATTAAAAAAATATATAATTAAATGCAAAGACATTTTTATAAATATAATTTAACCCCAATAATTTTTAAAACTATTAAATAAATCCTTAAATATTATGAATTTAACAATTAAGTCCTTAATCATATATTTACATAATTTAATTTTAATTCCTCAATAAATTTAGTGTGTGATCCGGTAAGTTCTTTCTTATGTTGGCAATGGAGATTAGTTATAAGCTTTTTAAGTCTAGATAAGTTAATCTAATTTATTTATTTCAATTAACTCCTGATTTAATAAACTAATTTCATTAGATCGAGAGGGGTATCTAACTATACGTTGACTTCCAATTGAGAAACAATACTAAATTTAGTAAAACCTATTCCGCATACGATTATCGTATAATACAATCATTTCGCCTCATACATATCCCATAAAAAATTCTAGAGTACGAAAAATGTTTACTCTATTAAATCATGGTTATTGAAACTTTTGACTAAAACTGATAATATAATTTTAAAATTTCTGAAACTCTTTTTAGAACTCACCATAACCATAGTTTTATATTATCATTTATGTTAAAATGGCGCGGTATATTAACTCTATGTTATCCAAAACGGTAAATCCTTTATTGATCTCTCACGACATTCGCATGTTTTTTATATTACCCAATTATTACTATATATACAATCTTGCTATAGACGACAAAGATGTAATGTCAAAACATATATGATCCACAAATAAAGTACTATAAAAATCTCAAGTCTAAAAAATAGTCATACAATCATAATTCAAAGAAATTTCATAAACATATGTGCTACAACTTTAAGGTTACATACTCAAGTATATGTTATCTCAAATAATAAAAGTTTGGGAGTTTGAGTGTCAATTCACTAGAATTAGTTATAAGTCTACTACAAGTCTAATTATCCAAGTGTTATGAGAATTGTGTTAATGAGTTAGTTCTTATAATGAAATTTCAATATTATTAAATAGTAGAGCATTGAGATCCACTTTGAAGAAATTTATAGAAATTATTTTTGATCATTTGTAATAACTCAATTAAGAATCAACTAAAGAGTGATTTTAATTGAAAGATGAAACATTTAAACAAATTAAAATATATCTTTAAGAAAAGGGAAGAAAAAAAATAATCTTTAAATTGATTTGTAAAAAACTATAAATTACCTTACTTTTAAGATATAGAAAATAACAAGCATTCAATATAATATTTGTTAACAATGATTCAAACTCTCTAACAAATTAAAAAACTTAACAATGATTCAAACTCTCTAACAAATTAAAAAACTTACTCTTGAGATGTAAAAAATAATAAACATTCAATGTACTATCTGTTAATAATGAATCAAACTCTATAACAAATAAAAATACTTTTGAGAAATAAAATTTACTCAATTGAAAATTTTTATATTGAATAATAACTTAAAGGATAAAGAATTGAAAACTACAAACTCAATAAAATTTTACCTTAATTCTACTTACAAATTTAGAAATGCATTGTAAGAAAAGAAGATGAGATAAAGAAATGAAGTCGTTAAGAGATATCGATTCCTTCTTCATGTCTAATACAAACCCTTATTTATAGGAAAACACAAAGGATAAATGTCAAGGAAGTTGGTTAAGGTCAAGTAAGTATTGAAAGACTTTTTTTTTTACACGCATTTGAATTTGTTGACTAATTCGTCAGTGATATATTTAAAATACATTTCTAACAAAATACAAAAGTTGTAGATAGTTGTCTTTACTTTCTGTAACGTCTTCATTCATCGTATTTGGATTTGTATCTTGAGAGATACAATCCAAAAATAAGACATGTCAGGCTGGACCGTGACTGCATTTCAGTTCTGTTGAAGTTCATTTTTTACCACCTAAAAGTTTGAACTGGTTTGACATTTGGCTTACAATATTGTGAATAGATAGATCCATGATTTCGTGACTCAAGAATTGCATCAATTAGATCTCCAAATTGAGAAATATATCTATAAACGAAACCTACGCAAAATCAATCATTTTTCATAAATTAAGCAAACTCTTATTTTAAATCTTTACGTGTTTATTTTAGGAGAGTTAATGACACTCTTAAGTGTAAAATTATAATATAAACTCTCAATAAATATACACTTTTCAGTATTAATCAACATGGATAATACTTTATATGAGTTCTCAAGTAGGTTAGTTCGATGTATTTATTTCTCTAACAAATATTCACATGTTAAACTAAGTAAACACAAATATATATATGTTAGACTAAATAAACGCCTTCACTAATAACTTATGGGATCAGTTACCTTTTTCTCTAAAGAAATAAACATAATATATACCGATCTAATATGAATTTATTAATGTTCTAATATTAATAATTTTATGATCGAAAATACTTAAGAATGACAAAATTTATAAATTAAATTTAAATTAATTTATTTAATTATTATGCTAAAAATTATATATATAAATAATTAATATAAATAAAATTTATAAATAAATTATTAATTTTATTAATAAGCATAAATAATATATAATTTATCTATATTGAATCGAAGACATATAAGCAAAAGCGAAATGCATAGGCAAACTGCAAACTAATCCGACTTTGCCACGACAATGTAACTATTATTAGTGAGAGACGGCATTACAAGATGATATCACGCCATTCGAGACTATTAGTCTATAAGAGAGTGTGGCTCTGTAAGATAGTAAAAGTGACGTACGGTGTTTGTAGCAAAAAGATTAGAATACCTAGGCTTACAACAATCATTTCACTTTGGCCTCAATGACGGTGTATTTCTTAAAAAGAAAATTATCCTCGATTTTTTAGAATAATTAATTGTTGTAATGCTTTTTACAAAATGGATAGTTATTTGTACATAATGTATGTACGTTAATTATTCTATATGTAATGAGTTGTTAACTGTTGTCATCATCATAATATAGTATAGACAATTAAGTTGAATTTGTACAAGTGAAAATGTAAAATTTTTTATTTATTTGATCATAGCATAAAAACCAAGGGTTATATATATATATATATATATTTACTGTAAATGCTTGACAATTTGTGTAGAGTTTTTCAAACAATTATGCAATTGACACTAATTGTCTAAGGGGTCTGACAATTTGCCTAAGTCAATTGCATCGAGTGTTCCAAAAAGGTTATCGACAGAATCTTAGAAAATTGAATAAAGTGCTTTGGGTGCTCCGAACACCTTGGCAAACATTGTAATTATGACAGTTTTTAAATGATACCAAAGTTTAATTGGAGGCTAATTTATTAAGTCACAAACACACACGACTCTATCATTATGTATCAAAAGCAATCATATACAATAAATTTAAGTTTTAACATCCGATAAAATAAATAAAAATTCTACCATTTGCTTATTTCAGTCTATAATACAAATATAATCTAATTCAGTCGCAGCGATATTATTTTCTTATAAGCTTAATAGTTATGTCTAAGTTTAATGGTTATGTTTAAGTTGTTTGTGGAGGAGGGACTATTAATGTTATTATGTAAGTATTTTTATTTTTTAAATACTAATATATTTTTTAATTTTATTTTGGTGGCAGCGTTCAATTACTGGGATGGGACAGAGTTCAAAAATCTCTCTCCCTTTCTTATCTTTTATGAAATAAATAATCTCCCATTGCTTGGTTTTAGTTTATTTAAAAAGGGCCAAAAACATCCTCAATCCGTTCTTGTACCTCCCCCCCTCCCCCCTTCTCCATGTCAATGTCTGTAGCAGGAAGCAACTGAGAGGTGAAAGGAATGGCATCATGCAGTAGAGTCTTATCATTTTCATCTTATCCATTACCTTCTAAGGTACGCAGAAAAACCTCCCATTCTCCACACCACCCCTGTGTTTGTGCTTGTAGTTGCAATAGCGATACTGAACAAACAAATGATACTTGTAATACTCAGAAATTTAGCTATAACAGAGCATCGCCGTCTGTGAGATGGCCGCAACTAAGCCTCAAGCTTAATGAACTTTACCCTTCAGCTCAAACCCACTTCACCCATGTCGTCGAACAGCCGGGTTTTTCGTCTGAGACCAAAACTGAATCCCAGAATGAGGATTCTGTTGAATCATTGATAGTAAATGATGAAAATCAAGAAACGTTGGGGAGAGTTAGTAAGACCAAGGTTAAGAAGATGACCAAATTGGCGCTTAAGAGAGCCAAAGATTGGAGAGAAAGAGTTAAATTTTTGACTGATAAGATTTTAGGACTGAAAGAAAATCAGTTTGTGGCGGATGTGTTGGATGAACGATTAGTGCAGATGACACCCACTGATTATTGCTTTGTGGTGAAATGGGTGGGCCTGGAGAGCTGGCAACGCGCATTGGAGGTCTATGAATGGCTCAATTTGCGCCATTGGTATTCGCCCAATGCCCGAATGCTGGCCACCATATTGGCCGTTCTAGGGAAGGCCAATCAGGAGGCTTTAGCTGTAGAAATATTTACGCGCGCTGAATCTGCTGTTGATAATACTGTGCAAGTGTATAATGCTATGATGGGTGTCTATGCGCGTAATGGTAGATTTAATAAGGTGCAAGAACTGCTTGATTTAATGCGCAAGAGAGGATGTGAGCCTGACCTTGTGAGTTTCAATACTTTGATAAATGCACGACTGAAATCAGGTGCTATGGTGCCTAATTTGGCGATAGACTTGTTGAATGAGGTTAGGAGGTCAGGGCTTAAACCGGATGCAATCACTTATAATACTCTTATAAGTGCTTGTTCTCGTGAATCAAATTTGGAGGAGGCTATGAGGGTTTATGATGATTTGGAGGCAAACCACTGCCAACCTGATTTATGGACTTATAATGCGATGATTTCTGTTTTTGGGAGATGTGGACTCTCTGGAAAAGCAGAGCGGTTATTTAAAGAATTAGAGTCCAAAGGTTTTTTCCCTGATGCTGTAACGTATAACTCTTTGATGTATGCTTTTGCAAGAGAAGGAAATGTGGAGAAGGTGAAAGAGATTTCTGAAGAAATGGTGAAAATGGGTTTTGGTAAAGATGAAATGACATATAATACCATCATCCATATGTATGGGAAGAACGGGCAGCATGAAGTAGCATTGCAACTTTACAGGAACATGAAATTGTCAGGTAGAAATCCTGATGTTGTTACATACACTGTATTGATTGATTCACTTGGGAAAGCAAATAGAATATCAGAGGCTGCTAATGTGATGTCAGAGATGTTGGACACAGGAGTGAAGCCCACTTTGCGAACTTATAGTGCTTTGATTTGTGGGTATGCCAAGGCTGGGAAGCGACTGGAGGCTGAAGAGACATTTGATTGCATGTGTAGATCTGGTATTAGACCTGATTACCTAGCATATTCAATTATGTTGGATATCTTTCTGAGGTTCAATGAGACGAAGAAGGCAATCATGTTGTATCAGGAAATGGTTCGTGATGGTTTCACTCCGGATCATGCCCTATATGAGTTCTTCCTTCGAGTTCTTGGGAAAGAGAAAAAAGAGGAAGATATTGGAAAATTGGTCAGAGATATGAAAGAACTATGTGGTATGAACCTGCAAATTATTTCATCTATTCTTGTCAAGGGTGAATGCTATGACCATGCTGCTGAGACTTTGAGATTGGTCATCCAGAGTGGGTGTGAAGTCGACCATGAGAACTTGTTATCTATTTTGAGTTCATATAGTTTGTCTGGCAGGCACTCGGAAGCATGTGAATTACTTGAATTCTTGAAAGAACATGATCCAAAATCCACTCCTTTGGTAACTGAAGCTTTGATCATCATGCTTTGCAAGGCTCAGAAATTGGATGCTGCGTTGGAGGAATACTGTAAAACTTGGAGATTTGGTTTGTGTGGCAAGAGTAAAACAATGTACGAGTCCTTAATTCATTGCTGTGAAGATCATGAACGCTTTTCTGAAGCATCTCAGGTGTTTTCTGACATGAGATTCTGTAATGTTGAACCTTCTGAATATCTCTTACGAAGTATGATCCTAACCTATTGTAAGATGGATTTCCCTGAGACTGCACATTTTATTGCTGATCAGGCAGAAAAGAAAGGCATTCATTTTGAAGATTTTACCATTCATGTTAGTATAGTTGATGCATATGGGAGATTGAAACTATGGCAGAGAGCAGAAAGTTTTGTGGAGAGTCTTAAAAAAAGATGTTCAACTGTTGATAGAAAGGTCTGGAATGCTCTAATACAAGCTTATGCTGCAAGTGGCTTCTATGAGCGAGCTAGGGCAGTTTTTAATACAATGATGAAAGATGGTCCTTCTCCAACTGTAGAATCTGTCAATGGTCTCTTGCAAGCTTTGGTTGTTGATGGGAGATTGAATGAACTTTATGTGGTGATCCAGGAGTTGCAAGATATGGATTTTAAGATAAGCAAAAGTTCCATTCTCTTGATGCTTGATGCATTTGCACGAGCAGGAAATATATTTGAGGTGAAGAAAATTTATAATGGAATGAAGGCTGCAGGTTATTTTCCGACACTGCATCTTTACAGAGTTATGATTGGGTTATTTTGCAAGGGAAATCGGGTGAGGGATGTTGAAGCCATTGTTTCTGAGATGGAAGAAGCAGGATTTAAGCCTGATCTTTCAATATGGAATTCAATGCTCAAGCTATACACAAGAATTGAGGATTTTAAGAAAACTGTTCAAGTGTACCAGCAGATTCAAGAAGCTGGACTCCAACCAGATGAAGACACTTTCAATAGTTTAATTATAATGTATTGCAGGGATCATAGACCAGAAGAAGGGTTATCATTGATGCATGAAATGAGAAAGCTGGGTTTAGAACCAAAATTGGACACCTACAAAAGCCTGATTTCCGCATTTGGTAAGCAGCAGTTGCTAGAACAGGCAGAGGAACTTTTTGAAGAGCTGAGATCAAAAGGGTGTAAACTGGATCGGTCTTTTTATCACACAATGATGAAAATTTATAGAAATTCAGGAAATCATTTCAAATCTGAAAACTTATTGAACATGATGAAAGAGTCTGGAGTGGAACCCACCATTGCTACAATGCACTTGCTGATGGTCTCCTATGGAAGCTCTGGACAGCCACAAGATGCTGAAAAAGTTCTAAGCAATTTAAAGGAAACTAGTTTAAATCTCAGTACGCTACCATATAGTTCAGTTATTGATGCATACCTCAGAAATGGAGATTATAATGTTGGAATTCAAAAGCTCATGGAAATGAAGAAAGAGGGTATCGAGCCAGACCACAGAATATGGACTTGCTTTATCAGGGCTGCAAGTTTGTCCCAGCGTACAAGTGAAGCCATTATCCTCTTAAATGCTATCCGAGATGCTGGCTTTGATCTTCCAATCAGGTACTTCTTAGTTACTTTCAGAGTGAGTTCGTGTTCTTCTACACAAGTTCTTCTGGGTTTCTTTTTCTTTCTGTTTCCAATATTTCCAGATAATTAAGTAATATTTTGTTATTATTTGGTTTGTAGGCTTCTGACAGAAAAATCTGAGACAGTAGTTGTAGAGGTAGACAACTGTCTAGAAAAACTAAAGCCCATGGAAGACAATGCAGCCTTTAACTTTGTCAATGCTTTGGAGAACCTATTTTGGGCATTTGAACAGCGCGCCACTGCTTCATGGGTTTTCCAATTGGCAATCAAAAAGAGCATTTATCACCATGATGTCTTCAGGTAGGTTCTGGTGGTTTTCAGTTTTCAAATCATTTGTATTGTTTGTCTATAAAGCAAACAAATTATCTAATACAAGAGGTTAAACCTTTATTTTTGCCAAGAGATGTTAAGGGCAGCTTGTGAGTAACCAATAGAGTATGTCAAGACTGAAAGGGCCTTTTAATGGAAATATATATATTTGTCCCTTTTGTGTGTTTCCTGCAGCAACCACAATGGTTATCATATCTCCCAGCTAAAACTAGTGAAACAAAAAGGAGAGGTTTATTTTTCATTTATTTTTTAAATGCGGAGGGGCTGACGGCTATTTCATAAACTTATTGACTCTGCGCATTGAGCAGGCCCATGGCTAGTGCTGCATTATGTGTGGAAGATCTGATAATAATTCTCTCATGGTTTATGTTATTGGGCTCCATTATTTGCCTTATACATTGAAGTCTTTTTGCTGCAGGGTCGCTGACAAGGACTGGGGGGCTGATTTTAGAAAGTTGTCAGGTGGTGCAGCTCTTGTTGGTCTTACTCTATGGCTAGATCATATGCAGGTGAGTGTTCTTTTTCTCTATCATTAATTTCTTCTTGATTTACTACTATTATAAAGATGTCATGTCAAAAATTAAAATTAAAAGAAATATAACCATTCACACATACATTCATATATTTTTTAGACTACTTGTGATTCTTGTTGGTTGTATTTTCTTCACTGCCTTGTTCTTATGTGGGGGCGATAGTGGTACTAATTTCGTTGTTGGTACTTGTTAATGCTGTTATATCTATCAAAATGTTGTTTTCATTTTTATGATACCCGGCAAGATCAAGTAGTTGCCCAGTTCATAGGACTAATGAAACTTGAGAAGTTCTTAAACTTCAATCTTCTTATTTAGTGTTTCTAATAGTCTTTCTAACAATGACTTTTACTTATCATATTACTTGAAATTCCGAGATTACTGAATTCCAACTAAGACACACCTTTGTCTGCGATAACTAGAATACCTGAACATCTGCCATATGACTCTTATGATTGCTCACTTCTTTGATGTCAAACATAAATACGTAAACTCAATTGTTTCCAACTAAAGTGAAGGGGGAAGTACAGAATTCTACATAATTTCTCATTCAGATGTTTAGAGATACCAAAACAAGAATCAAGTTGTGAGTTTGATCATCTGGTCTGTTCATGTTCGATTATTGTGTAGAAAAGAATGAATAATTCAAATTTGACCTACAATTAAGATAATGATGAATAGCTTTTAAAATGTCAAAAATATCTGAATCCATTATTACAAATAGATTTTAACTTAAACCAGATCTTTAATTTAAAAATATTTATTGGTTTGCAGTTGGATGCCATCTTTAGAATCTGTTGAGCATAAATTGAATCAAATCAATCCTGATTTTGGATCTTCACCAGTAGCCATGAGAGTTTGAATTGAATCAAAGCAATTCCAGATTTTAGGTCTTCAACACTAACAGTTGAGTTTGAATTGAATCAAATAAAATCCAGATTTTAGATCTCCACTCTCTAACTTCTAACTTCTTTTATTCATCTCTCAAATCCTTCCCACCCGCCAAAGGAAAAAAAAGGTTTATCTTGGTTGTTCACCCTGTTTGGAATTAATAGGAAGATATAGCTGATGCTAGAGAATTAAGGATTTGTGGAGTTAAACTGATAAAATGTGAAAGAATACTGTAAGTTGTGACAGTTCATCATTGGGCTGTGCAAGTGATGGTTGCATAGAAGCCATGGCCAAGAGGAGATGAGGCACAATGACGCCATAACCCATTCCCATGTTACTTTGCTAGCCTTTTAAAGTGAGTTGCCCCAAGAGAAGTCAAAAA
>JAXCLQ010000006.1:12061617-12073148 GCA_035584115.1 Cedrela odorata | reverse complement strand
AAAATAGGAAAGATGTTGGCTATATTAAATAAGCAATACCCTCATGGAATGTATTTTGCTGATTTATCATCACCAGATTGTGTCAGAACCACAATGCCATATTCCCAGCAGCACTTGTTCTCGTCATGTCATTAACCATATCATCCATGTCAGAATTTTTCTTCAAGGCAAAAGCGTATAATTTGCCTACCTTAACAAAACTCAAAATGCTAGTGTGAAGTTCTTCGTCATGAAACTGTGTCATGTCTCCTTCCACAGAAGATGGTGTTTAAAATCTTTTAGGGCTCTGGTCAGAGAGTGGGTAACGTAATTAGAAAAAACATTTCTTTTTTCTGTCTCTAGAGGAATAGAAAAACATAAAATTGAAATTAAGAAAAGTTAGAACCAGAGTTGAAATCCCGTAATATCGTTGCCAATAAGATTGAAAATTCTATCAGACATTCCACACAACATGATAAAATCTTAAAAAAAAAAAAAAACCTGCCATCACCAGCAGATTTAATGTCTTCTTTTTTCTTGCATCTGTCAGTCGTCATAACCCAAATAAAGCCCCAGTTGATTGAAGGAAAGGGTTGATACATCATCAATCTCCCCTTTATTTAAGGCTAAATACATACATACTGGGACAGTTTCAAGATTCGTCTGGAATGTCCTTCAAATTTTTTATATTTAGCCCGAAACTCTCTCAGCAATTCATAACATCCCTTGTATTTTGAAACTAAACAAATCCACCTACACTTTTACCCCAAAGGTCAAAATAGATCAATAATGTTATATCCCTCTTTCGTAGAGGAGATGCCCATTTAATTAGGAACACAGTATGGATCTTCACATATGATACGATTATTTCTAAAGAGTGCTTAATGCTATTTGTTGGATCAAGGAAAAGTGTGTACCTATGGCAGGATTTGAGTTAGTCTGAGCCCCTGCAACAACACTTAGAAAGTATGCTTGGATTAGGTGGTATGCATCTTAGCTTGTAACCACAAACCAAATGTCCACCATGGTATGTATTTATGTGCCAAAGACACATAAGACCAAACTAAAGAAACTTGATACATGTTTCTTCAAAAGACTAATTATGCACTTCCATCACACTTGATCAATGGTCAACATGGAAGTCTTCTACAACACTGGTGGCACCACGACACTGTTCACAAGGCTAAATGAATGCTAAGAGACATAGAGACAATGTAATGTTACATTAAATCGAGGTCCTAAGAATAATTTCAGATAACATATCAAGGGGTCAGGGGAGACATCAGTGTGAGTAACTAGGCATCTGTGGAGGTCCATTTTCCCAATTAAATCTAATTTTTCAAGTTATTTTCCAGCTTTTTTTTTTTTTTTTTGCGTTAAATCCTTTAATTGGTCAAGTTGAGTATTTCTCATGCATAAACAAGTTGTGAGTGTTGGCCAAATTTTTCAACATGGGCTCTTAGCGCCTGATTGGTGTGGCTTCTCTACTAACCAAAAGTGATTTTTTAATGTCAAAAGCTCTTTTCAAATAATTTTGTGCCATTTGGTTGTATAATTGGGGAAGAGTTTATTGAGGATTAAAAAAGGAACTTTACCTCTGGTCGGAGAAGCTAAAACTTTGGGCTTTTAAGAGTAGAGCTTTTTGAGTTTTTTTAAAAGGTTAAATTGCTTGCAATACCCTTATTTTGTTTTAAAAAGTTTACTTCATTTATGTCAAAACATAACCTTAAAACACTTGTCTATTAAAGTAATTACATAATTTTTGTTAAAAGATGTGCTTGATAACCAAACAAACAATAATACTTTTGTCAAAAGCTCTACTTATAAAATATCTATTAATACAAGATCTATTTGACGAAACTCTACTTTAAAAAGATATCAAATGGACCATTACTAGTTTAATCAATTAGGTAAAGCAATAACTTAACATGATATCAAAGCCAATTTGACCAAGACATCTCTAGTTAAAATTCCCCTACATGATTGCTTGTCTCTATTTTTGTCTTCTATCTTTGTTCAGGCTTTGTTTCTGCCTTTTGTTTTTATTTGCGCTTGGCCTACATGACAAACCCACTTGGTCAAATTCTAACCTACTAGTTTAAAGCTTTTAGATCAAACAATAACTTAACAATTATTGCATTTAGAACATCTACAATAGTGATCAAAGGACTTTAGGGGATTGGTGACATTGTATCAAATGAGAATATAAGCATGTTATTTAGATCTTTAAAGGAATTTGAATACCACATGAAAGTGAGATTCAAATCCATTTTCCACGCCTAAACAAAATTTGATTATGGCTAATGGCCAACAAAATCATTAGAAGCAGCCAAAAGTCTGTTTCTTATTTCTATTGTTATAAGCACTTCAATGTTCAAGAAGACCAGATATTAGGAAGGTTTGCATGCTATAGACTACAAAGCCTTATAAAATCACATCTCCAAAAGAATAATAACAAAAATAAATTATGTTAAGGAGCATAATTCTAAAACTTACAGTGTTGACTACTCTGAAATTTCAATTTCAAGAGCTGGTATTCTGCGAAAACGCACCGAGTACCGCAAATACGACTTTTCATTTTTATTTGAAGTCTCTGTTCTCTTTCGCCTAGCCGTAAAACCCTTCCCCGAAAGTGAATCAAACAAGCTTCCCATGTCCATTTCCTTTTGAATACTACTACTTTCATCCACAAAACTGCAACATTACCCCCCAAAAAAAACAAGTTAAGGAAAAAAAATTAATATACATGTAGAACTTTGGGAGAGGAAGAAGTGTTATATGAAACAGCAGAAGAAGCTTCCAGTTTACATCTTTACATTGTTATTTACAAATAAACATCAAAGTTTGGTTCTCAATTGGTGGCATGTGAGAAATAGAACATGATTTAGGTTTAATAAGAAATGGCATTGGAAGAGAAGAAAGATATTTACAATTTGAGAAATTCTACAAAGAAATCTTCTAGGTGTTTTGAGGAATGCACCCCAAAAGATGAAACAAGTAATCAACCTTCAAACATAAGATTAACAAGAACCATAAATTTTTCAATTAATAAGCATAATCCATTGATTAAAATGACAATGCATTACCTATTAGGGGACGGATATACATCCAAGCACCAACAATTGCATTATACAATATTTAAAATTAATACTACAATTAGCCTAAGATATGTGAACAAGGAAACTACTTAGTGTGCTAAAATAAGTAGAACCTATAGGCTATGTTTGGTGTGCTGGAGTAGAGTGGACTAAACTGGATTCAATTGGAAAAGACAATAGATTGTCTTGCATATACCAAAATCAATTCAAATAAAAGCTAATTAACAATTTAGATATTAATCTCTAAAAATATTTAATAGACAATATAGATAAACATCTATATTGTCAATTATAATATTTGTATTATTAACTAACTAAAATTAGTTTAAACGAAGCCTAGTTACATATTTGAGTACAACTAAGGTAATCATGTACTGCCAGCCAAACACATCCATAATTGGTTTTTTTAAAATATATATTTGATAAAGTCTAGTGAAATTTCATGTTACCTCAAGAAAGATATGAGCTTTTTCCCAACCCCATATATTAATTTTCCTGACTTGTCCCTGCTATAGACAATCTCTACACATCTACTAAATATGTATAGATAAAAATAAGAAATATTTCCTACACTCCTAAACATAACTCAGGGTAAAATCCCTAACCTTGCCTTACAATCAGGATTTTCAACCAATGGGGGTTTGCCTCCTAACAAATCCACATTTAATCCAAACAGTTCATCCGGGATTAGATTGTAAATGCAATGTGGCTGAAGTCTAACCCAATTGGAGAGTCAAATATTGTGTTAAAAAAGAAAGAAGATTTTAAATATATTTTCCTTGTACGCCTATGGCAACCCTTTTTCTCTCCCAAACTTACCTACTGAATATCTGAAGGGATATCCTTTTTGCATCTTTGAATTAATTTGCAGACGACATGAATATAGGTTCAACTTTGTCTTTTATTTTTTCATTTTATGCAGGCAGTCCATTGTTACTAAAGCATAGGCATAAGAAGCATTGATTCTTGCATGTATGCAGTACATTAGTATTAGAAGTTTGCAAAAATGTGATATCTTTTTACATACAATTGTATAGATAATTTTTGTGATCTTTTAGAGCATCCTTATTTCATGGACATATGCAGTTTGTTGTATATCCCTTCTTTTTAATAGAAGTTTCTTTGTTTGCTAGTAAAAGAAAAAGAGTAGAATTTACAGTCATTAAGAAGTTTCAATACATATCCCAATGATAGAAATAACAAGGGGAAAGTAAATTATGAATCTAAACTCTTAGGAGAAAGGTGTAAACTACAAAAGACAGGAATTGCACTCAGTCAAAAAGAAAAGAACTGTGACAAGCCACTCATACCGTTCGCGTATGATTTTAAAAGCTTCTTTGGTTGCATAAGGTAGCCCTGTCTTTGGATCACGGTACCTACGACAATAAACGGCAATTTAAACAACAATTATCATGAAGCAAACTATCATTCTATGGTAGAGAGACCTCTAAAACACACACAAACAGCATCGAAATTATTAAAATGTCAGATTCAGATATATAGACAAACACACTAACAACAGAAAGATAGTTATAGGGAGAGAGCACCAAAAGCATTAAAATGTGACAAAATATCAAATTAGTCCTAACATCCATATCTACCAATGGCTACAGAATTTTCCCTGTAAAAAGAGCACATAACACTTCACAAACATCACATTATACATTCAGTACTAGTTGGAGTCCCAGCAACTATTGATTTCTTGTCTAACAATGAAATAACAAAAGAGGTGTTTTACTGTTAAGAGGCTTATTTGATATATCAAACCACAAGGACTTAGTTGATGCTTTAAGGCTTTCTTACATCAAATTAAGGGTATAATGGTCAAAGCTCATGAATCTGTTAAATCTTTTAAGCAATGATAGGAACTAGTTTCATAGAAATGGCAAATCTGCAACCTAAATGTTACTTTTGCAAATCACAAGGTACAATTAGATAAACTAAAATGTCACATTTATACACGCAAATATTCTTGCAATCTGTCTTTCAATAAAACAAATATGGCCTCAAGAAAACAATAAACTCATTATCCCATAATAACTCTGTCGTCCTAAATACTCTTCCATTTATCCTCCAAAGGCAATTCAAAGAGTTTGTTGTTTACAATCATTGTCCGCAACAGGGTTGTTTTGCGGCACTAATTGTTCTTTCATAGTATTTCTAGGTGTACCATTTTAGTAAATTATGATTATAACTTCATCATAAGATACTTCTATAAAAGGTGCATAAAACAAAATTTCTTTATCACTAACTATAGCTTCTCCAAATCATAATGCAATTCCAACATGCTTGTCACAACAAGATCTTAAGACAAAAGCCACAAGGGGCGAGCTATAAGAAAAACATCCTCTTACTTGGCAGGCAATCCAGTAACTGCACAAACGGCCTTCTCGGGATCTGGAAAGAGAGAAATAAAAGAAAAAAAATAAAATAAATAAATAGAACAATCGACCTCCACTGCACACAAGAACATCAAGCACATCTAAATGCGTTTTTAGAAGAAAATGTTATCTACAAATACTTTTCCAAGAATCGGAAAAGGAAATAACTTCAAATGAGTGGTCCAAGCCATTCTTTCATAGATTAATGCATTGACCACCAGTAGGAAACTCACTTCAACGACAGAATATGCATTTGGTTTCCATGAAAAAAACCCAAGTCAAAGGATAATGAGGATTTGTTATATCAGCGAAGTAATTTAAGGTACACATAGAAGATCCAGGAAAGTTGGATAGTTTTTAAAATTTCACAAATCTTTTTGGTTCAAATCCATCAAATGATCATTGGCCACAACAATCAATTTCTTTTATAAAAAAAAGGTACAACAGCAGCAGGCATCCTTAGTTTTAGGCAATGGTATTACCTCAAATAATAAGTTAGTACCTAAATGCTACGTGAAGCACAATAGAGAGTTGTCATCCATCCACATCCAAAGTCCATGATTTACATAGGGTTGGAAAATTGGCCAGGGCCCAGACCTGACCAGCCCGGCCTGTATGTTATTGTGTAGCTGGGCCCAGGTTCAAATTATGAAGCCTGGCACAGGGCCGGGCCCTGGTCCAGCCCGTAGCCCCAATTTGATATATATATTTTAAATTAGCCCAAATTTAATGTAAATTTAAGCTACTCAAGTCAATTCAAATATTAAAGTTAAACCAAACCCAATTTTAATTTATCAAAAAATAAGAAGATATATTATATATATTACAACTTTTTATATTGCATAAAATAAATCTCAATCCATGTTTTTTATATTACAAACCCTAACTCTAACCACCCTCCTATTCTGCCACAAGCCACCCTCCTCACTCACCAGAACAGACTGACACCACATAGTGCAGCTGCACACCGAAACCTCTAGCCGCCACGTGCAGCCAACAGCCGCACACAGCCAGTAGCCAGAGCTATGCGCGCAGCAGCAGCCCCTCACTGCTGATGGAAAAAAATGTGGGCTTTTAAAGCCCACAAGTAAGGCCCAGATACATCAAACCTGAGCTTTTGTCCAGAACCCGGCTACAGAAACTTTTGTCAATGCCCGGCCCAGACCATTTGCAACCCTAGTTTATATCATTACAACTGTGTTATGTGATGCAGAATCCAATGGCAGAGAACCAACAAAAAGGAAAAAGCGGAGGAAATTTTAGAAAGGGGAGAAAAATCAAAAGAATAAAGGGAAAATCAACTCAATATTATCAACTTTATGCACGTACTGTCAGACTAAAGAAACTAAACAGAAAGCCCTTAAATATAGCAGCCATAATCCTAGAAAAAATAAGAAATCCTAATCTACCAATAATAAGCAAATTAAATCCTCCAAAAAGGAAAATAAACCCAACTCCAACTCAAATAAGGAAAAGAAATCAATCCCCTAAATCAGAAAACCACATAAATCCAAACAAAATACTAATGGTGGTGTCTATGCCTAACATATGTGCGTAGATCTTTGAAAAGCTACATTGCCAAATTAATTCATGACAACTTGTAACAACTTCAGAAGTCCGCACAATAATCATAGGCATAACATTAACATAATTAGAACACTACTAAAAATACAACAGAAAATAATTGATCATTTAACCCATTTTTGCTAGATGCTACACTGGCATTTTTACCCAACAAAATAAGCTCACAACCGAGTTAGGAACAGTCAACTTACAGGGAACAGATGTGGTTGGGAGCTCTGACTGAAAGGACACTCCTTTACTGAATTCCAGATACGAATAACCTGCAAGAAACATACAAATAAGTATGAAATTGTCCAAATACTGAACAAGGGTTTTGCAAAAGTCAACGGATGGAGATAAATTTTCTAGTGTCTAAAACAGAAACTTACATCAGTAACTAATGAGGTAACACTTACCATCCTTTGACAAATACCGTATTTGGGGTCCACTATAGACAGCTTTATGCACTATTGCTCTTTTCTTCACTTCTTCCTCCCTTGCTAAAACACGTTCTAAATTCCTCAAGTTCATGATTTCTACAGAATCGCAAAATTACAGTCACAGCATTAAAATTGAGATCACATAAAAAATGGTCCACAACATAGCAAGTTTTCCAGAAATTCATAGATGATATTTTCTACTATTGATGATTATAACCTAACCTGTTTGAGCTGCTTCCAGGAGCATCTCTTCTTGTGTCATCCTCTTCTCCTCACCTTCCTTTTTTCTTTTTATTGGCTGTAACGACAGAAAAGTACAAGAAGCATTACAGGAACAAATTTGTGCATATTACTATCATCATAAATATGTTCCGAGTAAATCTAGTAGAGTATTAAAAGAAATGGAAGACGTGTGTATACTTCAATCATAAAAACTTAGATAATTCAGCTGTTCTACAAGGCCAACTGCACCTCAGACAATTCCATGTTCTATCCTTTCACTGTCTTAATTGGCGTATTAAGAAAGAGTGGAGTTTTATCAAAGTTTCAATGCACATTCTTTTCTTGTTTTTCATAATTGTGCGCTCTACAGTTCAGAAGCACTAAAACTTTCAAAATATGCAACTATGCAGTATTAATATAGGGCTCGTCAACCAAGTCGCGCAAGACTCACCCAATTTATGCAGTTTGTACAATTCCTATCAAACTCAGCTATGAGGGCTAATCAAGTACGTCTATGCAACTTGATTCATAAACGGTAAAATAGAAAAGTTAACCCATTCAAAAGAGCATGCTGAATGCATTTTTAAACTTCTACCATCCCCAAATTACGATAACATAACCACAAATGATATGCACCTTATTAAAAAAAGGGCACCTTGTTGAATGGAGACCAATCCAAAGGAATATTTTACGAGTTAGGTGTCCTAGAAAGAATATACTTATATATACTTAAACACCATGCCCCAGTGAGTTTTTGCAATTATCTTTTCCTACTGAGTGTTATCAAACAAAGCAAACCACTTTCTGAAGCAAATCTTATGCCTACCTTAAATTAAATCCAACAATTTAAGTTCCCTATAATAGAAATCCATAAATGCAGTTAAATCTAACACTTTCTGAAGCAAACCACTGATATACATCAGAGAACAAAAATTGAATAGACAAATTCAAAATGAGACACACAAGACAAATCCATATTACAAAAAGAGACTTCTTCAAAGAGTGCTACATCATGATGAAATGCCCATGTTTGTAAGAATTAATCACTATTCAACAGGTCAGATGCCCTATTTGCATTAAGTTTTCCAACATAATGTTGTTTTCAAACTATTAAAGAAGTTTATCACTGCCAAACTCCAAATAACACACATATAGGTGCTTGTCCCACTCAAATGCGTGTATGCACGCACGTGGGCACGTGCAGTCAAATTATGAAACTCCAAAAAGCTTCAAAAGAAAAATGGCTCAAGAAAATTTCCAAAAAAAATGGTCAGGCACACAAGTACGCACACTCAAGAAAGCTTCAAAATACATGGTTACACATGCAAGGACACATAGGCATACAAACACACACAGACATAATATGAGAACAACTCAAGAAATCTTCAAGAATCATGGCCGTATTATGAATGCAACTAAATCTTCCCCAAGTATGACCAACAGCAATTATATATAAAACAAGTAAATGTATCAACTCTAAAAAGAAAGACAGAACTAACCTTTATTGTTGCTTGCAAAGCTGCACGTATCGCATCTCTCTCAGCTTGCCTAACAATCACTGCAGTTCTTGTAGACTTTCTGATGATTCTTTCACCTTCTGCATCATCGGGGACATCGTGATTTTCAGGGGGGGTAGATTGTTCAGTTGATTGAACGCCTTTTTCAGCAATATCTAATTTTGAAAGGACTTTCTTTTTCTTTTTTTTCTTTGACAAAGGCTTTCCAGGATATATTAGTCTTTTCTTTGTCCGGACCCTACAAGAAAACTTATTTTCGAGAATACAACCAAAATTGGAATTTAAACATCATTCAATATAGCTAAGAGAAGCTAAACCTTTCATCTACTTCATTTTCTCCTTCTTCATCCGGCTCAGGCTCCTAACACCAACAACATCAAGTCAAAATAGAAAATTAAAGATGCTCTAACACCCATTGACAATAAATATATAAATTGTAAAGTTACAATATCAAAGACACGTAAGCATCTTTATATAACAGCACAACTACTCACGTCTTCATCAAAGTCGCTATCAAACTCATCAACAGCCTCTGGCTCTTCTTCATAATTATCATCATCCTCTTCCTGAGAAAACATACGAAAAAAGGAAATGCAATGGGGCAATTTAAACCAGATATGCATCTTACATAGTTCAATAAAAATTGAGAGCAAAGAGAAGATAAGGGTCATGTGGAAGTGCTTTTAACATAGTAAAAAAATGTTTTCATATACTTAAAATATTTAACACTGTTTGGCTGAATTAGAAAAAAGATTCTTTGGACAAAAAACGTACTCTGAACTGCTTCATGAACCTGATATGCGCTGTCTATAAAGCATGTTTTGAGTAAGAAAAGAACTTTGAAGTGCTTTCTGAAGAGGGATTTGATTAGTGCTTTTCCAGAAAGCACTTTCAGGTGCTGTAACTAAGAAGTTCACTTGAAAATGCTTCCCACAAAAGCACTCCAAACACATCAATTTAAGTAATCCAATTTACACCAAAAACAGACAACAATATTTGCACAAAAAAAAAAATGCAAAGAAAACATCAAGTAAACTAATAATTATAATAAGAGATTAAACGGCAATTTCTACCTCTTTAAGAGCGTCCTGATTCCAAAACAGCTCATCCTCTTCAATCTCCTCATCAAGCAATTTGGTCATCCTTCAACATTCATTGATATTATTATTATTATTATTACTCTCTTTCTAATTCTTATTCAAGGGTAGCATTAAAAATAAATAAATCATAAATTAGCACGAAGGTAATGAAATCAAATGGAATTGAAATTACCTTTTTCCTCTGGTTAATCGAGAAGTGCGGTCCAGAAAAATAGACGCATCATCCCCTTTGTTAGAGGTTTCCATGGCCGGACGCCTACTGCCTTGCCCTTGCCTTGTTTTTACAAAGGAATATCTAATTATATCAATGCTACTGCCGGTATAATAACACCACCAACTACTACGCTCGATTCGCCGACAAAATTCTCTTTTTTTTTTTTTTTTTTTTTTTGGGTTGGTATGAATTAGCAAAAGAAATTATTGCCAAAGAACGAGAACGAAGAGCGAGAGCAGCTTTGCCTTTTGGTGTTGGGAGGCTCGTGTTCGAGTTCGGAAATCGGTCATTCAATTTCTATTTTATGATATACTGCAGTATAAAATAAATTTTTTAAAAAAATGTATTATTATTATTATTAGGGTAAATCACGGTTGACTCGATAAAGTTTGGCTGATTATATTAATTAGTACAAATAATTTTTAAAATATTTTAATTCATTAGTTATAAATATCTGTTAAGATAATATAATATAATATAATACAATATAATTATATAATTTAGTTACATAAACTAACATTGCTAATCAAATCATTTATTAGTTTCATCACAATAAAGAATAAAAAAAAACAACGAATTGAAATATATTTTTTTGTATTTTTGTGTTGGATTGATTTCTACCACATGTGAGGTTTATTCAAAAGTATTTTTTAATTAAATAAATAAAAGAAAATTTTGATCATAGAAAATATATATATATATATATATAATAAAGAAAAGAAGATGTATAAAAATAGTGATTAGTTTTAATTTTTAGATTACAAAAATACTAAACAAAGTAGTCAGTGGACAGAAAAGAAATAGATTAAAGGAAATAAGAAGTTTTAGTAACAAAAGATAATTGGTTCTCTTTATAACATTTCTTTTATAACTTACTAATTGAGATTATTTATTTTATTTTTATTTTTATTTTTGGAGAACATTAAGAGAGATTCTTTACTTTATTTTTGCTATATATGGATTTTGAATTATGGTTCCATAATTTTTCTATTGTATGTTTTTCATAAAAAAAAAAAA
>JAXCLQ010000006.1:12002885-12015032 GCA_035584115.1 Cedrela odorata | reverse complement strand
ACTAAGAAAAACCTTTACGTGTTACACAGTGCTGATTTTGTTGCTTGTACTAAACAATTTGATTTGGAACTTCCCTATAATTCTTAGTTCATTCAGCTTTTTGTTATGTAGATGTTCCATGGTAGTAAACTTTTTTTGGTTCTAACATGAGGGCGGATCTATAGAATAGGGTGATTAATTAATTTCTTATTTGCATCAACGATGCTGATACTGCTTTGGTTTTAAATTATTATGGCAAAATTTAAAACCAAAGAGTTTCTAGAATGAGAAGTATAGGAGGAAGTGATTAATCAATTGTGGGAGAAAAATTTGTGTTGCGGAGGAGGGTATGATGTAGGTACAACTTCAATATGGCATAATTTGGACTGATACTGTGTCGTTTCAAAGCTATCAGCGTGAGAAATATGACTAGTAGTTGTTGCTATCTTATTTTTTTAACCAGATTGTGAGGTCTAACGTGAATTTAAGTTTTTTTTTTTTATTAATTTTAAGAGAATTTCGAGATTTTTATTTTTATTTATATAGGAAATATAAATTAAGTTAAATTTATTATTTATCTTTGGAATCAAAACATTTATTATGTAATATAAAATTAAAATTTCACCATTTTGAAAAATTCAAATTATTATTAGGATTCTTAGGAACCTAAAGGTTTGTCAGTCAATAAACTCTTATTTTAATTATTATTATTATTATTATTTTTCTCATTTATCTTCATGATTGGATTTGGTCATGCAACGTGTTCATTGTTTAATCTAAAAGGGTTATTAAACCTTGACGTCCTATAGTAATTATTATGAAATAAAATATTAGAATAAACTTTGAATATAAATGTTATTAAAGTTGCTTGTATTATTAAATAAAAGAACGACTAAAAAACGAATTGAGGTTTTATCAATGGTTCTATTTATTTATTTATAAGAATTGTTTTAATGATTTGTTGTGTTTTAATATTTCTTTAAGGTTAAATTATATTTGTTTGGAGCAATCTATAACAAAAATCTCGACTTGGTCAAATGGATACAATTTCTCTTATGACATTTTTGAATTTTGAATACACTTGATAGACTTAGTTTATATCAATTTGTGGCATATTTTGTAAATAGTCAGTTGTTCACATACTTATATATCTATATAATTTCAATTTCATGATGAATAATTCGCGGGGAATTTTGTTATCCCTATGCCTATTTTATCTAATTAAGATTTTTGTTATTATGCTATCTTTATCAATGAGTTTTCTCGTTTCATAGAACTTTATTTAAACTTTATCTATTAAGAAGAAATTATATATATATATAAGACAATTTTTTATTATTTCAAAAATAGTAAAAAAAAAAAAAAACAAATTTAATAAGACATTTAAATTTTCACTAAGGTTTTTTTAAATAAGATTATTGATCATTTGATTTACAAAGGCGGTTTTTATATATATATATATATAAGATAATTTTTAATTATTTCAAAAATAGTAAAAAAAAAAAAAAATTAATAAGACATTTAAATTTTCACTCTGATTTTTTCAAATAAGAATATTGATCATTTGATTTACAAACGCGATTATTCATTGGTTGCATGATGTTTTTGTACTTCAAAATAAAATAGTGTCCTTTATGATTGAAGTGGGGATAACTATGATGTTTTATTTGTCTGGACTAAAGGTTGGATTTAGTATTAAGGTACCGTAATATTTAAATTATTATAAAATAAAAATATTAGATGTCAAATATTAGTATAAAAATTTATAAAATTTTATTAAAAAATGATATTCTCAAATATATTTTTAACTTTACTTTTAAAATTAAATAAAATTACCATAATTTTAAAATGTTGCCTAAGAAAACTTGGATAAAAGCTTTTCTTGCTTCTAAATTCTTTGTGAATTGCTTAATACTCTCACCTTAACCTTAATATAAAAACTCTTTTATTTGTTTTCATGGGATTTAATGATATACACAGAGGCTCTATTTATCTACACTTTGCCATCTATATTTCTCACGCCATATTGTATTTGATGAATTCTTTTTTTTCTTTTTTTTTTTTTTTTTTAATATTTTCGTCCATCAACACCCCGTATTTTTATACCCAATTGACAAGCTAACCCACCTAATCATCCCACATAGTTCATGACTTCTTGTAGTAGCACTGCTATAATTAAACTTAAAGAAAAATATTTTTCTTATTGTTCCTTGGCCATTTGGCTAGTATTCTGCGTGGATGAAATAATGCAAGCTCAATATCAAACTGAAGACTTTTATTTTATTTTAAAGTTTCCACACACTCTAGTCTCATAACATGTTATGTATAAATACAAATTAATTTTTTTTTTCTTTCAAAATTAATGCGAGAGAATAACCTAAAATTATTCCACCGTATAAGTCACAAACAAGGAGTTATAGCAATAAGAGCAAAACAAATGTATATGAAAAAGTTACTGCAAATGCTTGGTAGAAGTAAAATGACAATAAAAGGGCGTACATGGAGACTTCCTTTTGTTTTTAGACGACATATTTTTGGGTGTTTTCAAAGAGTAATGACATATAGATCTAAAATAATATATTTATTTCTAACAAATGACTAATCCAATTTGAAATACCCCTAAATGTTAAATTACATACTCTCTCTAATATTGTAATAGTCAAAACTCAATATTATAATTGTCATGGCTCATTTCAATAAGATTGAGGGATTTATTTGTTAATAATGAATAAAATTATGGTATTATTTGTGAAAATATAAAAATATCAAGAACCTAAATATTATTACTTCATTATTTCAATATAATTTTTTCCCCGCAAATCAACATTTAGAGATCTCATATTTTTATAAAATACTATTAAAAAGTTTTTAATTACTATTATACCCCTCTTACGAATTTTGAAAGGAGACATAAATTTGGTCAATAAAGGGTAGAATAGACATTGGAGAAAAAAAATCTACAAAGACTCTTGGGGTAAAGGGTCTATATTAGTTTGGTAAGGAAGACTAATATAAAGTGGCATGAGCTATCAACTTATTATCCAGTTGTTAGCGGTTGGTTCACTAAACCCATTAATTTTTTTTTTTTTAACATTATTTATTTATTTAATAAAATAAATAGTAAAAAAGAAAAATTATCTTCAATCACTAACGACGGTGTCAGTTTCGATCCTTGTCAGTATCATTAAACTCTTAAATTTATTAATCTATGCAATAATAAAATTATTTTTGACAACAAAACACAAAACACAAAGTAGAATTTCAGAAAAGAGAAAAAAGTGACAATGACCACCATGCGTTGTTATCACAACAGTGTAGATTGAGAGTACGCTCCCACCATGGCTAGAGTCGATTGTCGCTACTCTATTTACGGACACTTTATATCGTTGTGATTACAATAAATAGTGACCCTCATCACTTTTTTTTTTCTTCTTAGTTTTCTCTGGTGATGGTTGTTGAAAATAACTTCACTATTTAGTAAATTGAGAAATTTAAATGTTGACTTAATGACCCATTTTTGAAACCCATAACGAATTTTGACCCAACCCAAAATTTACACTTATTTTTGGCCAAAAAAATTAAAATATTGATAAAAATACCCTCATTCCTTTTATTTATAATATTAAACGTGTGCAACGGTTTTAGTTTGATTCGAAACTGCTAATAATCGAATCGAAAAACTGATTTCGAACCGAAACCGATTCTTTTAAGGTAGGTTTCGATTTCAAAAAATTAATAACCAATTTTTTTAGGATAAGTTTTAGTTATAAAAATTGTGAAAGCGAAACCGAAACTAAACTGGAGAACCAATTCGATTTAAAAATAAAAAATTATTTTTCAAGTCAAATGATATAAGCTCCACCTCATATTCAAATACAAATTTTTAATCATTAACTACATGTATAAAGTTACACAATTTATTAAAGAGAATACTCTTTATTTATTGAGTTACATATAAAAAAATTAATTAATGTATTTATAATATTTTATTTAACTTAATTTATTATATTATTTGTAAAATAATTAAATAAAATCGTGATATGTATAAATTTATTTTAAAATTGTTAAATAACTTAACAATTATAATAAATAAATATATACATAATATGATGTTATTAGATTTATAATTGTACCATCATTAAAAAAAAAATTAAAATTTTCTTTTTAATGATTTGTAATATTAATTCGAGTAATAATATAATATTTTTTTTTCAAATAACTTATTGTATGTAATTTTTTTTTAATAAATTACTTCTCTTTTATTTCGTTCACTCAATTTTCGTCATGTATACAATACTTTTATAATTTAATTTCATTGATTTTAATTTTTTAAAATTTTTTTATGGAATTAAAAATTAAAGAAATTATGATAATTGATAAACATGGTACCATATTTTTGAACCAAAATCAAATTAGAACTGAAAAAAAGGATACCATGTTAAATAAAGTAGGTTTTGGTTCTAAAATTTAGAAATTAAATTATTTAGGGTAGGTTCCAATTTCGAATAAAATCAGAACCGGAACTAGTTTTGCATACCCTTACATAACATGGATGAAATCTCGTTTTTGTTTTGTTTTTGTTTTTTTATTTTTTTTTGTTTTTACCATTTGCTTTAAATAAAAAACAAGTAAGAAGTGTTAAGACAAAAAAAAGAAAAGAAAGGTCCATGAGAGAAGTCATCAGTGAAAAGCATCGATGAATGACCTTATTGTAGGAGCCTAAGAGAAACTCGATCAAACGTCGTTGACAGCTAGAATACCATAAATTCACAAATTAATTAATTTGTGAATTTATAGTATTATAGTTGTCACGCCCCGAACTTGGAGTCCACCCGTCATAAACGTCACAGACCTCATGATATACTTTCTATACCCAGAATATATCAAAAGAGTTTGTAAGGTTTTCCTGTCTAACTACAAAAACTTGAAAGCAGTTTATAAGATAATAATTCCCATCCACGATATCATCATTACAAAATTGATCATCCATGATCAATTCATCCACAACAAATATCAATTAATAAAACAATATTATAGAAATCATTTGTCATTCGGGTTGAACAAAATAATAAATATTTATATAAACATTTAGTTTACAAATACTTTATAATTTTCAAATAAAAATATTTCCAAGTAAATAAATATATCCAGTGGACTCAAAGTATATATGTGAGTCAAGAAACAAAACTTATCCAAAACGTTGTATGTTCTCAACTGCTACTACTAGTCCAACGAGTATTAAGGCGCTTAACCTGAAAGTTATAATGGTGAGGAATGAGTATACAACTATACTTAGTGAATAAATATAATATACACATATATACATACATGTACACGCATTTCTTAATTTCATATATTGGGATTCATTTTCATGTACTCATAAGAATACACACACATACACATACACATTTTAACCAAATCAAATAATCATAAACAATTCATTTTGTTTGCAAATAGTTTTAAATAATTCAAATCGAGCTAGTCATACTTTCTTGATCATTACTTTGGCCGAGGTAATATCGAAACTATTAATGAGTTTTTCATATATAAAATCATATACAATGCATTCTTATGAAATAGCAAATCATTTCTCATGCTTTACAAAATCATTTTATTAAGGTAAAACATGAATTTATAAAAATACCGTCCGTCTCACTGATGTTGGTCCCAAGTAGTTGTTTGGTGACACGAGTGACTGTCCTTGTCATAACCGTCAATCTAAGATATCTCTATCAAGCCGCTACAGTGAGCTTGCCATGACCTTTCTCTCTTATACTAGGCCTACTGCGATTCTACTCACCTATGCGACTTCTCATAGGTCTGTCCATAGGCTACTTCTATGTATATACAGTAAAAATAGGCTTATTGGTCATATAACAATATCTAGTCTTACTGGCCTTATCACCAATATACATGCATAAAACAAATTATTTTCAAACTATAATATCAAATCATATAAAACAAATCTGACCTCCTTGGCCATTTGAGCATGTATATTTAATAGCAGACCAAATAATCAAATCTTTTTAGTATCAATTTAAATCATTTATAAACACATGAAAACATATTGATTTCAAGTTTCACTTTAACAATAAAACTTATTGTTTAACACACAAGAAATACATATATGTATAACACACACACACACACACACACACACACACACACATATATATATATCAATATAATATTTTTGTATGTATAAATTTACTCACTACAATGGGAGGGTAACCATTCTCACTACTGATCCTCGCGCTTGGTGGATCCTTCTCTCAAGTTCTCGATGTTTAAATAATACATGTTGAATATTATTAATATTTAATTTCATTCACACTTGTACAAACCTTTAATTGATGCATGTATGCATGATAAGTATTAGTCATATATATATATATCTATAAATTATATATTGATTTTTTAACCTAAAAAAATGACCTTAATTAGGTAAACCTTAATAATTACTTATAGAGCTCAAAAAGAGCTTTCCGGTGACATCTTGTATGTCTTCTAGCTCCTTTTGGATACAAAGTTATGACATTTTAAAGTTTGACATGTAATTCGGGTTAAAATCGGGGTCAGAAGTATGCTGTTGGTGTCAGATGTATTGTTATTAGGTCAGGAGTATTATTCTCAAGTTAGAAATATTGTTCTAAGGTCATAAATATTATCCTCGGGTTAGAAGCATTGCTCTTAGGTTAGGATTATTACTCTCAAGTTAGAAGCATTGCTTTCGGTCAAGAGCATTGTTCTTGGGTCGGAAGTACATATTGAAAACTTAAAAATTTCTAAAGACAAAACATGACAAAATCAGAATATTTTAGGAGCTCTTTAATAAGACAAATGAATTCTGATTTGGTATTATAAAGTTGGAAATATTTTTCAGTGTAGAACAATTTTGTCTCTAATAGATTTTTCCTAAAAATAACTTTATTTTTCAAAAAATGAGATTAACTATCAAAAGGTCCTAACTTGTCAAGATTATTTCATTTTTCTTTCAACTGATTACGATCCTAATCAATTTTCATACTAACTCAAGCTTTTAAACCCAATTTCAACACTTTAATAACAATCATTAAAGAGACTTGTTAAAGATTTAATACTCAATTTAACACAATATCACAAATTAAAAACTTAACCCATGAACAATAAAACTTATTTCAAAATATGCACAAAAATGAATTTTAAAACTTTAAGATGGGTAAAATACCTACCAAAACTCAAAAAAATTTCTTAGATTTGCTTAAATCCTTGAATTTGAAGAATCACTCAAATTGACTTTAAACCCTAATTTTCTTTTCAAAACCCAAATTTCTTCTTTACTTATTTTTGCCTTTTCTAGTTCAAAATTGTTACTAAATCAAAGAGGAGAGGATGAGAAAGCATTTGGCAATGGTAATTTGAAAGACAACCGATCAAATTTAAAGTGATTTGACTGAGAATTGAGAGAGAGAAATGGAGAAAAAGATTTTTTATGTGAGAGAAAAAAAAAAGAAATGAATATGGCTGAATTGTTTGGCGACATTTAATTCATCTTATAGTAAAATTTTAATGAGACCCTTATTCTTTTTAAAATACTTAAAATAACTCAAAATTTTAGAAAATCTTCTTTTTAGTCCCTACATTCGCAAAACAAGGTTTACACTAGTTATTAATTTTGGTGTATGTAATTTACTCGTAGTTGTCACACCTTGAGTTAAACATTCGATCAATGTATGATGACATAGTTAAGAGCTTCAAGCTTATGCGGTTGGATATGCAAAATAGGTTTGATCAGTAGAAAGAGTTGGTTCATGCAGAAATGATACCTTTCAAACAACAATTTTCTAAAGAAGTACAAAACTTAAGGCGCGAGGTGTATGAATGATTTGAGTCTTTTCAGCCGCTACTAAGTGGGTACCGTCACAATTACATGTTGATATTAATAATTCTATGTTTTGTTGGTAATATTTTTACATCATTTGTATATGAACTTGTTAATAATTTATTTGTAATTGTTCCAAGATAGCATTAATGTTCAGACTGACACTCAACATCACACCTGTATGGACAAAACTAATATGTAAAAGGTCATTATGCCTACCACTATCCCTAATCTTATTAAATTGAGTAGGTATGGAAGGACGAACAAGAGGTCTTAGACTCAAGAGAGTCCATTTGTGAATTCTATGCAATTGAAGAATCAAAAGAGTAGTGTTGTCTAACAAGCTCATCAATTGTAGATAGAATTTCATAATTGGATAAGAAATGAAGATTCTGAGTTCATCCAGTTGCCTAGGCTTTATGCAATACCATTATGGTTTAGAGCAATGTTGGGTAGCGATATAGACACATAGTTAGAGGATGATGTGAGCATATATTATTTTTTTTTCTTTCGAATGAGAAGTTTACTAAGTTAAAAATTTACCACTGTCATACTACAAAATATACAACATATAAACACGTATTTGGATTTGCTATAGGGGGCTCAACGAGATCATGCTAATCATATATCAAAGCATTGGACAATCGCTGACACATTTTTTTTATAAGTATATATATATATATATATATATATGAAGGTTTTTTTTTTGCTTCAATCGTTTTCCTTTTTGTATATATATATATATATCAAGTAATAAAATATTTTTCCTTTATAGAGAACAAATTAATATTATTTATTTTTTCTTGGACTATTAATGTGACATAAAGTAGTAAAGTTTGTTGTCTTGTAGTATGAGTTATATAGATAAGGATGATAAGTCATCCAAGAGTGATGTAACATAAGGCATTGTAATAATATATGTGTGAAGTGTAAAGTAAGATCAGGATAAGTATGGATAGTCTAGAGATCTCAAAACTTGAAACACAAACTTCTAGTCTAGAAAACTTAATACCTATCTCTTCCTCTACCACAAACTTCCACTTGGATGCCCAGATTGAGAGAGATCCTAAACAAATTCAATCATTTCATCTAGATCTTCTGAATCCGTATAAGCTCTATGATATAAATATATTTCTAGATAGAGTATTTAGTTAATACTCTATCACTCATCATTATTCACCAATGCTTTATATCATTGAGTGTGAATGATGTGACCAGAGATGTGACATAAAGTAAAGTATGAGTTATGGTAAAGTGTGTTGTCTTGTAGTATGAGTTGTATAGATAAGGATGATGAGTCATCCAGGAGTGATGTAGCATAAAGCATTGTAATAATGTATGTGTAAGGTGTAAAGTAAGATAAGGATAAGTGTGAATGTATTGGGATGGTGAGTCACCATTCTAGAGTGTTTCTTGTGTGCCTATATAAGGATGCCTCTGATATGTAGTAAGACATTTAGAGTGGGGGTCAAGTCGAGAATTAGTAAGCTTTGAGTGTTTGAGTTTTTGTTAGCATTTAGTCCTTGAGTCTTTGTAATATAACCTTTTGGTTCTTAAGCTTATAACGTTTGTCTTGTTTTAATAATAAGAGCATTAGTTAGTTTCATTTTGGTATCAGAGCATTAGCTAGTTTTATTTTGGGTTGTTAATAATGATTAAATATAGGTTAACATCTGAAGAAGGTTGCTATAAGATATTTAATCCTCAGCCCGACATTCATCAGATGCATGAGACAGTCTTCCAAGTTCATAAATTTTTTCTCCATGTTATCGATGAAGAAACCAACTGGGGACATTATGTTATATGTGTAGGAAACCCTACAGCTTACTATATATACTGGTTATGGGTTAACCTGTATCATGCTGTCATATTATTTGAACCCTATATCATCCATCGAAGTAGAAGATATGCAAAAGAAAGATGGTTTGATAGGCTTTTCAATCCCTTATTTGAAGATATCCTTACCTTAAGGCTACATGGAGGTTTTCAGATTACCCACAACACCATTGTCATAATCCAGCTGAAAGACATCTGGGAAAAAGATGATGATGGAAAAAGAAGGATGCCTTTTATCAAACCAATAATTTATGAGCACACTCAGGATGATGTGAACTCAATATGGGGAGGGTGCTTAAAAGCAAGATTGGATTACAAAATAGGATTAACTAAAGCTCTGATACCAAAATGAAACTAACTAATGCTCTTATTATTAGAATAAGACAAATGTTACAAGCTTTGGAACCGAAAGGTTATATTACAAAGACTCAAGGACTGAATGTTAACAAAGACTTAAACACTCAAAGTTACTAACACTCGACTCGACTCCCACTCTGAATGCCTTACTATATATCAAAGGCATCCTTATATAGGCACATAAGGAACACTCTAGAATAGTGACTCACCATCCCAATACATTTACACTTATCCTTATCTTACTTTACACCTCACACATACATTATTACAATGCTTTATGTCACATCACTCCTAGATGACTCATCATCCTTATCTATATAACTCATACTACAAGATAACACACTTTACTACAAACACTCAAAGCTTTATGTCCAAAAGATATATGAATGAAGGTTATAAGGAAATTCATCTGGGTGCAATCAGAATAAGAATCCAACCCTTGTTCCTTGGAGGCAAAAATATCACTTGTTTCCTAGCCCTTTTGGATATAAGATGTCACTCTTTTCAAAAAGCCTTGATCTCTACTGTAGAAGTTGGTCTTAACAATAGTCATGTGGTTATTCAAGTAGAACTAAACTTTACCCTAGACTTTGAAAAGCCCAACCTATCAAATACCATAAAAATTATGATCCAGTTGTATGGATTGGATATGAACCCAAATAAGTTAGCTTTGGCAGTCCACCATACAATGACCTACAAAGTCCAAACACATCTTTTCTCTATGAGTCACACAAATATTCTAGTCACCAGATTGGTAGGAGAAGGACATGTGGTTCAACCCCAAACTTTCAGAAAAGATGAGTTAGTATTTCTACCAAAATGGATCAATGATTATGAGCAGAGTAACGAACCACTTATAGTCTATAAGAATCCAAGAATTGAAAGATTGGCAAGTAGAAGAACTTGAATCTCTTTTCCAAGAGAAACTACATCTCTCTATCATTGTGAGAAATGCCAACTTAAAGGAAGAAAACCTACTGATTGCTCACATATACCTAGAAGGTCTAAATCAGTAAGGTACATAGAAACTATCAACATGATTAAGTTTCTTAAACCTGAATTCATCAGAGATACGGCAGGAGAATATACTGTTGGCAAATTTGTCATCCACAAGACAAATCCAATAGAGTTTGGTCAAATTGAGCAAGTAATAAACTGGAGCAACACCAATGCTGTTCAACAGAATAAGGTGTTAGAGCTTATCATATCTTAGCATGAACAGATCAAGCAGGAGTTAACTAAACTGAAGGCCCAAACCAGGAGATTCAAAAAAGGATATGGGCTTACAACAAAATAACTTTCTGATACTTAGAATGTTTCCAAACCAATCATGATGATCAGAAGTACGGGAGTTTATGATGAAGCCTATAGACTACAACAACTGAAAGACATACAAGCTTATTACAGAAAATAAAAGAAACCAGCACTTTCTTGGAAGAACGATAAGCTTAGAAAGTTTACAGATGTTTGGGAAGAAAGTCCTTTAAGAAACAATACAAAAGGATTTTGGAGAGGTTATGCAATGCCACCTCAAGAGCCTTGGCCCGTAAAAGTTACTAGATGGGGAGACGATGATTCTGATACTTCATCAGGATCTAGTAAAACTTTCAAATCCTCGATCACTTCTCCAGCACCAATACTAATGGAGAATCAGTCTCATATTCCAACTACTCCAACATATGTATGGGAGATTTCGACAGAAATTTCCTCAGACCAGACCAATAGTTGGAGAAACTTCTGGACAAACTGCAGTTGCCTCTTTATCAACCACAACAGATCGACCTGTAGAACAGAGACAGGAGTAGAGGCAGGAACATGAGGAAGCTTGTGAGCAGGAAGAATGGAATGTCCAAGTTCAAGTACCAAATGCTCCTATAACAAAACCTTTTTGGAATATTGATGGTCTTAAGCCAGAAGAAAGACCGGCATATTTAAAAAAAATGATAGCTTAGGTAGAAGGAGAATTACAGCGAGCTCTACACTTGACAAAACAAAGAGTTACAAGAAGGCTAATTTTTGGATTTCTTAGATCCTTACGTAAATGGTGGTGTAACACATTTATTGAGTAAGAAAAGGATTACATCTTAAACTATGATCAACCTTACAATGAACTA
>JAXCLQ010000006.1:11974367-11994382 GCA_035584115.1 Cedrela odorata | reverse complement strand
ATTGTTATTAACATATATATGTAATGTTTATAATATTTGTAACACTTAAGTTAATAACATGAACTTGCAATTAAAAGGATAGGATGTTTAGCACATTATAAAATTGATTGAGTTTTATTAAAAATAGTTATATTAATGTTAAATTGTAAGTAATGTATAATATGTTTTTATGATGACTTAAATTGTTATGTGTGGATTTAAGATGGTGAGTGGTGGAATTGGAATCGAATCTCGGCAATTTTGGTAGACCAAGTTTGTTTGAAATATTCGAGAGTGTTTGGAATTTGATAATGCGGATGTGTGGAAAATGAATTGATGGGAATGGTAACATGTAATGATTTTGGAAATGTATGCCAAATGTGTTTTGTTTTCAGAAATTTTTGTAATATACGTATCTAGTTATATGTATGTATAGGTATAAATAGAATAATAAATGAAGTGAATATGATCATGGATATATTTTAGGAATTCGTTAAGTATCATTTTTGGGATATGTAGATGTTGTAGGTAGGTAACGACGAGTATGAATGCGTAACTAAAATAGTTGGTGTTAATTTGTTTTTAGATACGGAACATTAACGTAAGAACATACTTGGGAAGAGTGGAAACAAAAGTAAGTAGATCGTGCATGCATTTTAAAGTTTTGAAAATTTTGTGATATTCGATGTTTGATGAAAATGTGATTTGTACATGTTGGTACGCTAATGAAATTCTATGAAATGATTAACGAAATGTTTATAAATTTAAATATTTAAGCCAATATCACATTTAGAGAATAAAAATGTAATGTTGTCGATGTGTGAAATGTTTGAAAAATAATGTGTTTTATGGCTTAGCCATTAGTTATGTTATTTTGATCGAGCCGGATCTCGCGTTAAAGGCAAGATTTGTAGGCTAGTAAGAATTCTGTTTAGCGCATTGTACGCGGTTCTGTTATATATAAATGTGAATAACTGCTTAATGCGAAACACGTGATCACGTTCTGTAATTGGGTCACCGTGGGTGCAAGTGACACTAATTGACTAAGCTGTTTTGAATATGTTTGTATTTTGAATGAATTTGTTTGAAAATGTACTAATTGTTTAAGCTTTCATATTTTACACTGCATCGACATATCACACTTGCATGATTTACTTACTGAGATGTTTATCTTACCCTTTATTGAAAAATTTATTTTTCAGATAATAGCACATAAAGATGACCGAGTACACAAGCGAGGATGTTAGGTGTATTCGTAGTTTTATTTTTGATATATGTAATTTATAGATTAGCTAAGTAATGTATATAGACTTGTAAGTTAGTATGAAATTTTTAGATATGAAGTTGATAATCTACTTGTATTACAAAGAGTTGTATTATATGTACACTTTTATGTATAAAGAAAAAAAAATTTGTTGACTAGAAATGTTTAAGTTTTGTGTAAATAAAAGAATAGCATTGTATATAAGGAATGTAAGTATGTATTTGCAGTTAGTAAAAAATAAGTGTAACACAAGGAACAGTTTCTCTCCCAATACTTTCACCGTAATGTTGCTACAGGTCAAGTAATAGATTTTATATTTTTAGCCTCTATAAATTTCCCGTATTTATGACAATTTAAGGATTTTAAATGGATAAATTTTTGAATCTTAGAGGAACATGCTTTGATACATTAGTTAAGATGTTCTACTCAAACTTAGATGTTAAAAACCCATATTTAAGGAAAATGAGGATGACTAATTTTACTACTTCTATTAGAGAATATGACTTTGTCGTTGACGATAGTTTGTTATCTTGGGTAATACAAGTTCTGGATGAAGGAGAAATATACCTATCTAGTAGATTTCAAGCCTTAGAGGCTTGCAAGATTTTGTTTAAAAATCCCAAAATGATTGAAGTAGATAACAAGCCAGTGCATTTTAGCCTTCATGAGAGAATCCTTCATTTGATAGTGTCATGCAACCTAAATGCTTATTCAAAATGAGTTTCAGAGATGAGAATTAAGGAAATGTGGTAGACGCAATGCATTATAGAGGGTAGACGATTGAATATGATTGTGTGGATATTTAATGCAATGATACGAACAACAACTACGACGACAATTTGCACTACGGATATGTCGTATCCAAAATCATTCGCACTGGCCCATTAAGGATTTATGCAGAAGTCAACATGATAAAGCCTCTTTTTGCTGCCATCTTATTAGAGAGTTTACTTCACCACATGTATAAAGAGCAAAATGTAGTTGATAACTAGGCATTACAAGCGAGGTATAGGCATTTGGCTCTACACAAAGGATAAATACAACAAGTGGAATAGCCTGAAGAAGAAGACCAAGATGAACAATTAACAGTAAAAAAACCAACCAAGGACAGAGAACGTTTCTAAGCCCACTGTTTTGGCTTCTCCCACAGCACCGGCTACTCTGTCATCATCATCCCTACTGGACGAGATTCGAACTGTATTCTCGAACGTGGTTAATCACATTAGTAGTCTCGGTACTACTATCATAACTCAAGTGCATGAGATGTAAGATAGACTTAAGAGAGGAGAGCAGACGATGTTATAGCTAGGTCAGTTAGTTCTTGCTTTTCGATCAAAGACTCAACATTTCATAGAGAGCCTATCAAGAGGATCAGCTTCTATGCATTATCAAGGACCTGCATCCACATATCGTGATCCACGACCTCTTCTACCTGGATATCAGTCTCCTTATAAGCCTACATCTTAAAACCCCATCAATTCATCTCATCATGTTCCTATTAATAGAAATGATAGTAGTAGTACTAATTAGTTTTTAGTATGTTTGCTTTGTACTAAACTCAGTTTTCTATAAATATAATTGCTTGTCTTTCATTCAAAATTGTTTGATTGCTTGATTATCTTTAATGCCTATACCTTATTTGAATGTTGACAAAAAGGGGGAGAATGAATTAACACAATTCAAGTAAACTAAAAATGGGGAGAATTAAAGAATTGCATTAATACAATTAAGTTAAACCATAATGGGAAGCACAAATATGAGAATTGACATTGTTTTGATATTGTTTTGTCACCATAAAAAAGGGGGAGATATATGTATTTATATGTTTTTGATGATGAATATATGTTGATGTGTATCTAGTTCTTAATGATGTTAATTTCACTTGTAAAATAGATATTGTTGAATATGTTTAAGGGAGATTGATGTGCTCATATCATATTAATATTGTTGATTGATGTGTTTATATGCTATTGATGATATCAAATGAATATACGTTGTTAATTGTGCAAAACTAAACAAAACTTCGGTGAGAAATTTTTGTATAAGCCAATAAGATTGATACATGGAGCTTAAATGATCGATACATAAAGAAGAGATCGATATGCAGAAGACAACAGATAGATACATATAGTAAAGGTTGATATGCAGAGTACAAAGGATCGACACATTCAAAGTCAAAGACTTCCAAAGAAATTACCAGCTCGACCATATCAATACTTTCTTCAAAGAGATCGATACTTTCAAATCAGAGACTTCAAATAAAATTATGAACTTGATTAGATCGATACATTGAGAAGACAAGATCGACACTTTATGTCGAGAAAATTTATAAAACATTTGAAGTTAACAAACAAATCTATACTCATTTTAAATAGATTGATACTTGAAGTTTGAGGGAATCTCCAAAATGAACGGATCGATACTTAAGGCTACACAAATCGATATTTGTTCCAATTTTTAAATATAAAGGCTTGTTTTCGAAGAATCTTTTAAAAAAGAAAGTTAAACTATCCTTTGGAGAAAACCTAGAAAATATTCAAGACTATAAATAAAACTCTTTTGACAGACAAAAGTAAGATAATATAGTGAATCAAAAAAGAGAACAAATGATAAAAGCTGAGATACATCAAGAATCGATAAGTGAGCTACAAATTATGAATTTTCATTGTTTCATTCATTTTTCTTATCTATCTTGATAGAAAATCTATTGTGATCTTAAATTGTAAGATCAATCATTTGAGAAGAAATCTTCTATATCCTTTTAGGATAATTCTCTTATTCAAGTTACACTTCACCCATTCAAAGTAAGTTATTGTTTGGATTACACTTCACTCGGTTTAAAGTAAGTTATTGTGGTTGTCCTTCACTGCTATAAAGAAGTTGTAATTGGGTTATACTTGACTCAAATCAAACAAAAAGACTAGTAGAATCTTGGTGTGGAAAAAATTCAAGAGAGTGGACGTAAGCTATATTTGTTAAAACACTATAAAATTCCGAGTTTACTTTCTTATCTTTTTATCTTTTATATTTTAAGCATTCATACTTTATAGATTTGGTTGTTGCATAAAATTGCATATCATTACTTGATCAAAAATATTTTTGAGTGCATTAATTTTAATTTTTATTAACACCCAATTTATCCCCTTCTTCGGTGTGCCACCTGGACCAACAAAGAGTATGGCAGTGATTGTAATACAAGATTAGTATATAAATCAAGATCTATAACAAAACCTAGATCAACTAATTTTTAAATGTAGCTAATCATCTTCAACATATGGTCATTAATTGAAGAGCAATCTTTCATTATGGATCAAAAATAGTCTTAGATATCTCATATCTTTCGGTGTAAGCAGATATATCAAACAATTGCTTGAGATGCATTATAATTGCGCTAGCATCTATAGCCTCATGTTGCTTTTGTAACTCTGATAACATTAAGCCCAACATCACGTAAACTACCTGATCATTATCATCACAATGCTTCACCCAAGGATTATATTCCTCTTATGTTGCATTTTTGGTAGGTTATGGTAGAATACTTTGTTCCAGAACATAGTGTCACACCTGTTTCATATTAACTGTAAATACATACCCATGTTCACTATATACAATACTATTCTTTTATCACTAAAATTTTAAACATTTATAAATGTTTATACTTAACAATTTGTTTTATACATACAAGTATACATATCAGGTTTCATGTATTATAACTCCTTGACATACAACTAACTTAGTAACTACATATCCAAATATAAGTCTAAACATATTACTTAGCTAATCTACAATTACATATATTCAAAAATTTCACATATGCCTAATACCTTTACTTGTGTACTTGGTCACCTCTATATGCTGTTATCTGAAAATAAATTTTTCAATAAAAGAGTGAGATAAAATCTCAGTAAGCAAATCTTATATGTTGATGCAGTACAGAAGGTAAATGTTTTAAACAATCGTTGCATAACACAATATAATAGTATAAATAACCAAAACATTTTCAAATTTTTCCAATCACATATACTTTATTCATAACATAAACACTATCAGAATGACTTAGTTAGTTAGTGTCACCTGCACCCACGGTGACTCGGATTTAGAACGTGATCACGTGTTTCGCATATAGCGGTCATTCAAATTTTCATATAATAGAAGCGCACACGACATGCTAAATAGAATTCTTACTACCCTGCAAGTCTCGCTTTTAACACGAGATCCGACTAGATTAGAATAACAAAGTTAACGACTAAGCTATAAGAATATATTTTTATTCAAATTTTCACACATCGACAACATTTCATTATCGCTTCCTATGTACAATATCGACGTACAACATTTAAGTTCATAAATTTTCAAAAATCATTTCATAAAGTTCATATTGGCATAATGAAGTATTAATATACACATTTCACGCAACATCGAGTATCGCACAATTTTCAAAACATAAAAATACAAGCATAATCTACTTACTTTTATCTCCATTCTTCTCAAGTATATTCGTATCTTAATGTAGCTTACCTAAAACAAATTAACACAATCTATTTCAGTTTCACGTTTTATACTCTTTGTTACATTCCTACAACGTTTACATTTCTAATTCTAACACTTTATTAATTTCTTAACATAGACCTATTATCATATTTACGCCATAACATCATTTCATATATGCTTATACATACATACATATATATATATATATATGCATATTATACCAATTTTCGGAAACAATACATTTTGCGTAACATTTCTCACCAATTCATTTTCTAATATATCCGCATTATTAAATTCCAAACACTCCCAAATATTTTAAACAAACTCGGTCTACCAAACTTGCCGAGATTCAAATCCAATTCCACCACTCACCATCTCAAATCTACGCATAACAATTTAAGTAATTATAAACACATATTATACATTATTTATATTTGTCTCTTTACTTACAATTTAACATTAACTATATATCCTTTATCCATATCTAATTTCTTAATTTTAACTTAACATTATTAATTTACTAAAAATGCTACATTTTATTTCCTACTACAATTAATTTAATTCACTAGGCATGCTATAACTAATTTCCTACTAAATTAATTTAATTCACTAAGCATGCTATAATTAATTTCCTGCTACAATTATACCAATGATATACATATATTACTAACACTTTAAAGCCACAAATTCTACTAATTTAAAATGTCATACAACACTAACACTACAAATTTCCACCAATTCCACTATTATCACAACATAATAAACAAACTTCCACCAATTTACACATTACAATCACATGATACTCATCTTATACACATATGAAACATTATTTATGCTTGATTTTCTAAATTACAACTTAAAAGCTAATAATGTAAATTCTAATAATATAATTTCCAACATCACATACGACTTAAACTAATAACATAGATTCTACTACAATTAATTTTAACAATTCATTAAGTATATTGTATTAAAGCAATACTAATTTTCTAGTACAATTTTAACATTAACGGTTCACTAACTTACTACACCAAAATAATAATACTAATTAAAGTAATCTCACTATACCAAAAAAATAATAAAACACTAATTAAAAACAACTTAACTCACCAATTCTCCTTTCTTTCTTTCTTCCTTTTCTTTCTTTCTTCATTTTCTTTCTTCTTTCTTTCACTCTTTTTTCCTTTCTAAATTTGCCTTATACATAACCTCCTTTGCACTTCCAATTTGAAATATTAAACATTAATCTTTTTAACTCATTAACACATGGAAGGTTAGGATTACTTCAATCAAATCTAATGGCCATCCTTTCTCCACTAAATTTTTCACTAACTAACACAAAATATTAATTAATTTAATCAATAAAACCCATGAATGGCTAGGATGGCTTTAACCAAATCTAATGGACTACATTTAGCTACCACATTTTTCACTAACTTAGCTTTTATGTTCATCTTTATCCATTTTACAAAATATGCCTAGAATTGTGACAAGTGAATGGCTACGATTAAAGGAGATGGATGGTTAAAATTTTATAGAGAATTTAAGCAAAAACATAATATTTTATTTATTTCTTTATTTATTTTACTTTGTTTTATATATATATATATATATTTGAGCTTGGGCTTTGGCCCATTTTAGTATATATACATAAATTTAGGCTTGGAATTAATTTAATTAAATTAAGCTCAAATTATGTATATATAATACTAGCCCACTGAATTACATATGTATATATCTATCCATAAACTAAAATCCCAAAATAATCTTGCTAATAATGAAATTTCAATTCTACCCTTATAGATTTATTTCATATTACTTCTCAAAATTCTAATACTTAATAATTTAATAAGTATATTTACAATTATAGCTATGAGTTCTACAAAAGAAAGCTTGAGTATTACACATAGACCTTCTTCTTTTACCTTAAAGTAATTCTTAGGTTACGATACCAGTCCGCAAAGTTAGGCCCAATCAACTTATTAACATCAAGTATGTTTTGGAAGGATATATTGTTATTCATATTTTTTTTTGAAAACTATGTGAAGGATAGAAAATTTTTTAGTGAAATTATTGTATTGATATAAATTATGATATATTTGTACTTTCAATCTAATGGCTACTCCCATTATTTTATTTAAATTTTGTCAGTCCTCTTAGTGAAAAAAATGTTATGAGTTAAAAGAAATGACAATGAGGGTTAATCACCTTAATCAAGTTTGATTATGTAAATACTTATGACCAATTATATCTTATGTAACTCCTAGATTCGTTAAGTTGACAACTCTTATCATAAGCATTCTTGTCAATCATATCTTATATGAAATTTAACCATTCTCTCCAAAATAAATGATAATGATGAGAGTCAACTCATCAAATATTTTAGTTAAGTCAAACCATTATTATAACTTCAATATATTCAATGTTAAACATGATCTTGATGAGAACTAAGTTATCAAAGTTTATAACTATTATAAGAATTTTATATTATAAGTAGTCAACATTTATTATATACAAAACTTATAAATAAATTGTCAATTTTATTAATTAATATAATAAAGTATAATTACATATTTATTCCTATTGAATCTAAGGTATATAACCAAAAATTATTTGTTATTTTCTCTATGTAATTTTTATAAATTCTTATACAAAATGCTATAAAGACAGTGTTACATTATTGTCATATATGTCATATGAGTTTTTTTTTAACAAAAAAACTATATAATATGTGACAATGATATAATATTGTCATATAAATTTGTATGAATAAGTTTTGTATAAAAATTTGTATTTGTACTCTACACACGCATAAAAAGATTGCTAAACAAAATAGAATATATATTTTTTCTTTTAACAAAGCAATTAATAAAATACAATGAAAGTTTTTGAATCAAGCATACACAAAAATATCTTTGTTTGACTTCCTATGAATGAAATAGATATATATAAAAATATGCTGGGGACAGAAATCAATTAATAAATTGTTAAATTGTCTTATGTACGTTGATGGGTGGCTATAAACTGGTAGGAGATTTTTATGATGAAAAATTGCTTCCATCCAGTGCTTTTTTATGTTGCAACTTAATTAGGCATTTGCTTCGACTACTTGACCAGCCGCTGTTATTTCCTTGGGTGATTCTGATCTGCTGCTTTTTTCATTTGGAAAAACACTTCCATTATCTAAAGTTGCTGATTTCTTGATGCTCTTACGAATACTTGAAAAAGAAGAAGAAGAAGAAGAAGCACTACTTCCTTTTTTAGATTCTCTACTGCTGCTGTTGCTGCTCTTTTTGTTTACTGAAGAAGCAAGTGATTTACTGCGTTTCTTTTGGCTCTCCTTCCCGGACGAGGCAATTGATGATCCTTTGCTGCTGCTTCTATCAGTTAAATTTCCACTCTTGCTGCTTTTACTTCTCGAAGAAACACTCTTACGATCCGTTGATCTCCTCGATCTGCTACTCTTGCTTCCACAAGAATTAGATGATTTTAATGATTCAT
This sequence comes from Cedrela odorata, assembly GCA_035584115.1. NCBI lineage: Eukaryota > Viridiplantae > Streptophyta > Magnoliopsida > Sapindales > Meliaceae > Cedrela > Cedrela odorata. Next base: position 11,985,147 of record JAXCLQ010000006.1, on the reverse strand, counting down.
TAGTATTATTATTCTCTTGCTGACGAGATGCGGCTAGTCGGATCTCTTCTTGTTGATCCAAAGATTCTTCTCCTTCCTCGGAATTGGTTTCATCATAATCTGAATCAACATCTTCGTCTTCTTGCTCTATTTCATCCTGATCATCACTTGATGGATCAGGAATAGCCTCAGTAGAGTTGGAAAGAAAACTTAGAGCAGTCACAACATCGCTCATCAATGGACGTGCTCCTGCCTCCTCTTGAAGACACATTGCTGCTATTGCAACTGCTTGATTCAATCCCCTTTCTGGTACTCTCTTCCTGAGAAGAGGATCTGCCATATCCGGGAACCTCTTCGGATCTCTGAATATGGGTTGTGCCTGAAAATAAAAACCACGTCAAATATTAGACTACCGCTGGACCTAAAACCTTAAAACTAAGTAAATGAAAACTACATTACAAATGTTAAATTACCCCTGGACTTAAAAAATTAAATTATTAGGTAACGTGGATCCAAAAGAACAAAATAGAAGACCAAAGGACAAAAATTAAAGATAGATAAAGTGGGCAGGGATTCAAACACGAGATACCAAGTTAGATTACTGTTAGATTTAAAAACGAAACTACTAGGTAAGAGCCAACAATTGCATTTAAATTCAAGTCTTAATAACAAATATATAGTACATACCAATCATTTTCAATGAATATTGAGAATGAAAAAAAAATAATGTACTTACCCAAGCAATTAGATTTTGTTCATCTACAGGTCTTGTAGTGTCTATGACTCTTCTTCCAGTGATGAGTTCAAGCAAAACAACACCAAAACTGTAGACATCTGATTTCATAGTGAGGTTGCCTGTTCTTGTATATTCTGGAGCACAGTAACCATAGGTTCCCATTACTCTTGATGACACATTATTCATTTTGTCACCAAGAGGACCAAGCTTTGCCAATCCAAAATCGGACAGCTTTGGCTCAAAATTGTCATCCAACAATATGTTTGATGACTTTAGATCGCGGTAAATTACGGGAGGGTTGGCCTTATCATGCAAGTACTCCAGACCTTGTGCAGCACCATACGCAATTTTTATTCTTGTCATCCAATCAAATGGCTTTTTATCTTCTGTTATATCTGCAATTCAAATTCACATTAGCTGTTCGGTGCAGTGCATTTTTTTTCCATATACGCATTAAGAATTGATTATCAGTACCTAATAAATGATCGTCAACAGAACCACCAGGCATATATTCATAAACTAAAAGCCTTTGATCTCCATCAGCACAATATCCAACCAGATTTACCAGATTTTGATGGTGTAGAAGACTTAGCGTCAATACTTCAACAAGAAACTCTTTGTTTCCTTGCAGTCCGTTCCTGTCTAATTGTTTCACTGCCACCACCTAAATTTTTTAATCAAGTTTTGAAAACAAAACAATTAAAAGACATATATTTCTTCAAGTTCTGATGCTTGATGAGAGTAGTTAGGCTTCCTATGTTATTAAGCTATAGTGCCTTTGAAGCCAAACTGTTGTGTAATGGAAGCACTAGATTTCAATATTAGTGCAATAATGAATACACCACACTAAAAATTAGTGTAACTAAATACTTTTTAAATTTACTTTCAAAACACAATAAAAACACGAAAACTTTAAACGAAATCTTATATATAACTAATATATAAGGCTTCATTTGTCACTGAAACTGTGATTGTTTTATAATGAAAATTCTAAAAATCAAATATTAATAAAGTAATGAATAGATCCCACTAAAAATTAATATATATATATATATATATTTTAAATTTTTTTCCAAAACACAACAAAAACACCATTATCCCAAACGAAATCTTATATATGACTAATTCATATATTTACCTGACCAGTTGACTGAAGCGTCCCCCTGTAAACTCTTCCGAATCCGCCTTCGCCTAGCAGACATTCCTGACGGAAATTCTTTGTTGCAGAGGCTAATTCTCGGAAAGTAAATGTTTGTGCGTTGATATTTTTGTTTTGATCATCTTGTGTTTGTGGTGTTGTTTCCTTGGCCGTTTTAGTTGTGGGTTTTTGTTTCTTAGTCTCTGCACAAAAAAACCCAAAAAAAAAAAGAAATTATATTTGGATATATATATATATATATATTAATAAATTAGAGCATGATTGCATGCAATGGTATACCAAGGGATTTTGGTTCATCAGAATTATTAGGAAATGAACGCTCCCCATTTCCCTTTTCTTTCTCGCTTTTTTGTGACTGGAAACAAGGAAAACAATTCATGATCTCTTAATTTACCTCCAAAAAAGAATTTGAACAATATTATTCTAATGATCTATGATTTAATTATTAATGAACTTGAGAGAGAGAAAACGAGGAACGTGATATCTGCTGGGGGTCCTCCAAAATAATCGAAGGACCCTCTGCTAATGGATTAAGTTTGGAGAAGAAGAAATAAAAGAAGAAAACATCAAAGAAAGAAAGACATGTGAATTCAGGAGAAAGGAGAAAGAACATGAGTTTTGGGAGAAAAAGCAGGAGAATTGAATGGACATTTTGTAATGTGTCTGTTTGAACAGCATATATTTGAGGGCATTTTCATAATTCAGTTAGTTATATATAGTTATAGACTAATTTGACAAATTATATACATATATATATATAGTTTTGAGAAAAAATAATTAAAAATTATCTTGTGTTTGCAGTCAATCCAGCTAGTTAGATAAGATAAGATAAGCTAAGCTATATATTGCTGTGAAGACCACACATTTCGGTTAACGGTTAACTATTTATTATTAATTCTAGTGTAATTAGATAGGATGAATATACATAGCTATATTTGATTTCTTGGAATCTCTCTCATTTTGTTCGCTATTCTCGCAACTTTTTCTTTACGTTTTCTGTAATTATTTTATTTTTTTATGTATTAATTTTTGAGAAGGAAATATACGCACTCCTAATGTTTGGGTAAAAGGTTATTTCAGGCCTACTAATTTTAAAAATACTTTTACAAACTTTATTCATGGTTTAACTATAATACATTGAATATAAGATACATTCATATTTTTCAACTCTAATACTACTTGTTTTAAATTTTTCATTCGTGTTTCAAATTTTTTATGTTATATATTTCAAGTTTTATGTTAATCATTTTAACTTTTACGTTTCGTATTTTAAATATTTTATATTATTTTTTTAAGTTTTCTGTTGCATGTTTCAAGTTTTAAAGTATTCGAATGGCCAAATTTTAATAGTGTATTTATCTTTTTCTTTAATTTTAAATGTGTACACAAACATATGGTATGTGAATGATTTCAAAATTAATAATAAAAAAATAAAATAACTAATTAAATTGTCAAAGGAGCTCATTTCCTCCTGCATTTATATCTAACTTAAAAATTCATAAAACCTATGTTCTTAAAAAAGAAAGAAAAAAAAAAAAGAAAATTTGATTTGAGTTGTACAAATTTTGTCTTGGAATGATAATATAAGAGATCAACCAGTGAGAAATTATAACACAAAATATAAATAAAGACTAATGTTACATAGATTTTTATGATTTTATGTAATGGGTTGATAGCACTAATTAATATTATAACACAATTACATTTTATAAATGTGAAACGATGAATTTAGTTACATTTTCTAAAAATTATACTATTTTTAAAATATATATATTTATGCAATTGTAAAAAAATGTACGCTTTCATAAGTTAAAAATATTCTTTTGTTAAGAACAACAATGCAAAAAAGTAAATATATATATTTTATAGAAACTAAAAAATAGAGAGACATGTTAAAATAAATGACCTATGTTAATAGTTAATTCCAAAACGAAACTTACATTAATTATGCAATTAAATGAGAGGGATAAATGATATTTGAAACCTATAATTTGTAGTCTTTCTAAGCATTCGAGTATATATATATATATATATATATATATTGATTTTTACCTCTTTCATAATCTGCAATTATCTAAATGGTCAAGCCTTTTAAGTAAAAATTACTTAATCAACAACTGTAGTTCTTTTTAAAAGCTTAAAAGTGTTGTGTGATAGTTTGATATAAATATTGCATCATATTGAAATTTTATCAAATGTAGATTAGTTATCTTTAAATTAACTAACCTAATAAAAGTACGCATAGGGTAACATACACAAATTTATTTTATACTAAATCCAAAATATTCAATACACTCGTACCATAAATCTAACTTAAGTTTAATTAACCATGAATCATGCATATGCTAAAATAAAAGTCATTTAATGACTTTTAACCTTTCGAACATATGGTTTACATACCAAACTCTTCAAAAATCTAATCTTAAAAAATATAAAATAAATTCTCTCTTAAAACTTATATATTTATAGTTTAGGCTTCCTTCTTAATCAACGAATTCAATTACTTATAATCAATTTTTATAAATCTCTTAAAAACAAAATCCAAAATAGATTTATAATCAAAAGTCACTTAATTAGATTTAAGATTATAACTATGATAACTCATTTCACAAAGATCATAAAATTTAAACTTAATACAATAACATAAAATCAGAACAATAGTCCTAAATATTTCCCTAACTTTTTTTAAATCATAAATAATCATAAATATATATATATATATATATTCAAACAAGTAAACGTAATTTTCATGACCCAATTTCAAGCCTCAACATTTTGTTTTCCACCTAAAATATGCATTAACATTAACATTCTTAAAAGAGACTTTACTATACTCTCACAACGATAATAAATTAAATCGTCGTCTTTTAGGATTTATATTTTTGCTCATTCAAAAATGTAAATATAATTTTCTGAAACAGTTCTGAAGCATATCAAAACTAGATGATCACTTTATTCATTGTCACATCAGTTTTAAGATCATTACCCTTGTCGGTGTGCACTAGTGTTGATTGATGCATTCTCTTATTTCTGTAGGGAAATTAGAAAAAACCTTTCTCATACATTTTTGAAATTGCAAAATTGGACAAATAATTTGTGAACATATATCATAAATTCAAGTTTGTATTATTCATTGGACACTTAGTACACTCACGAGTTTATCAATCTTAACGTTATTTCCTGCTTCATTTGTTTGTTTGCTTTTTTTTTCTAGATATAAATTTAATATGAACTAGTGTTCTAAATTTGATACAAAAGTGTATAAAATATTTGCCACATTTTATTAACAAAATAATAAAAATAAAAAAGTCAAATGAATTTAATATGAATTAGCATTACAAAAAAGTGTTCTTACAAATAATTTATCTTGGTAGTGTCACTTTGGTTTCAGACATTTTGTACCTTGCGTTTCTTCAACTCAATCTTTTAGTGCTATCTCTAACTGACCCATTTCATTTATGAAACGTCGCCATTATGAGTTTCACTTCCTTCAAGTAGAGTAATACAAATACAAAATACATAACTACAAATAGGAAAAAAAACCAATATTAAACTATACCATATGAAATAATTTTCTTTGTTGCACATATTACTAACATGCTACAAGAATTATAGGGAACAAAAAATGAAACATATTTAAAGCCAATAGAAAATAATAAAGATTCATTTTATAAGCATACACTTCATAAGGATTCTTTAAGTGCAAATTTTGATTTATATGTCCATTTGCATATACGCTTATGTTATAAAAAGAAACATATAGAATAAAACAGTATTGATACATTCAAAATGTATCTATTATAGAAAACTTATATTAAGAAGTCAGTACGTACATAAACATATGTTGTCAAAAGAAATAGGTAATACAACAGAATACACGCAATTTCATAGGGTTATATTTATTGTATACTTATATTTGGCACATCAAACAACCATAATAATTCGAAATAATAATAATAATAATAACATATATGAGAAATCATTGCACTAGACATTTGAAAATTGTTATGCTTCCAGATTGCATGACATAGAACAATAAAGCATCCACTAATGTAACATTGTTTGCCATTTACAGATATAAAATGAGCATTTAAACTCAGTACTGCATTGATTTTCTTACATGCTTCCACTGTATTATATATATTAATATAACCAAGAAATCTAATCTAATTTAACTTGAAGCAATAAATTTGTAAAGTCCTACAACACCCAGGGATTATGATGAATCTACAATTTAAGAAACAAAAAAGTGGATTTGGCATGTAATATGAATATCTAAGTATTTAAAACATTACAAATATCGCACAACAACAAAAAACAAAAAACAAAAAAAACAAAAAAACAAACAGAGAAATGAATGTGTTAAATAAAATTTAGATAAATAAGAAACAGTAGGTGTAGACAATTTATCTAACTCGAATGAGCAAATAAAATCCATCAATTACACGTAAAATTCAACAATCTCGTATCGTTTGCTGTCAGATCAATCAACGTATTATTAAACTGCAGATAAATGGTATTGTTCTTCAAAGAAAATCGATTCAAAAGTCTAACAAAACAAAACATAAACATATATATAGAAAAGCTTTATGTTTATACAAGACTAAACTTGATGGTTAGTTGTTCACCGGTGAGCTGCAGGTTACCGAAGACAAAAATGAGCCAAATGTTAGAAGTCGAAGGTGTTGATAGTGATGGCACTGCTGAAAAGGGAGACAATTTCTTTGAACCTTGAATTCAATTTTGCCCCAGCAAATTTGAAATAATTTAATTTGTGCCTTAGGCACCTCAATGTCGGTGCAGTAAACCACGGATCTGTAAAGGAATTTGTAGAAGAGATTTCGAAGCTTGGTTGTTGTGAAGAAGAAGAAGAAGATGCAATCTGAGTTGTAAAGAAGAAGATACAAACACGGCTCGTGAAGAAGAAGATGCAAACGTGGCTTGTGAAGAAGAAGATGTAGAGAAAGAGTAAAGCTAAGAGAAAAGAGGTAGGGTTTTGGAACTGTGTTGTCGTCAAAACGAAGCTTGGATTATGAGAACATGTAAGATGGTAGCTAGTTTCTTCATTTTTTAAATTTACAAAAAATTTCATCCGTTCGATCTAAATTAGTACAATCCAACGGTAAATAGTAAAACTTGTAACATTACTTTGGAAGAGGTGGGACAACTGATAACCCAACGATTGCTCCAATTTTTTTTTTTTAAATTAAGTGTTTCGTTGTGCACTGCTCTTTTTTTGTCCCAACAATAGGTGATCTCGATACATTAAGGATACATGGTGATCTCGATACATTAAGGATACATGTCCATTCACAAACCGCTTTACCTCTGTACTCAACAAGTGTGGTGCAACGCACGCCAGTCGTACTCTACTACTGACATCTACTCTCTCTAAATCAACTGCTTGAATTCCCGAGCTCTAACATTTCTAATACTCTAGAGAAGAAATCTAGTTAGGAAAGTAGTATTAAACTCAGGCCATACTAATGGGGAAGCATCCACACTCCTACTCTATCGGAATGAAATATACCAGTGATAGGCAACATTTCAGAGCTGAAAACTCACTAACTCAACCGCTCTCACAATTGAACAACCCAGAGCGGTACATATACGATCGAACTCCTCAATAAACCTAAATGGGTTAGGAGAAGCCTCTATCCCCATAAATATTGGAGGTTGCAACTTCCTAAACTTCTGCAGCGAAACAGCCAACTCTTACCCAACCACAGGCTGTATATGTAACAAATGTAATTTTTAAAAAATTTAATCGAATAATTTGATGTTATTTGGTTAAATTAAAATTTCATATAACTTAGAATTTTTGGGTTAATGGTTGAATTTTGGACTCAAAATAGTGTTATTTATTTAAGCTCAAACTTAATTTTATAAAGTTGGGTTATAAGTTGATTTGGATGAAGAAAATAGTGCTTGAATTAATTTTGAAATTAATTGTAAAGATTCTAAAATATTAAAGGTTATTTTATAATTATTAAAGGAATCAAAATGAAAGTTTTTCAAAGTTTTAAGTTATTTATGTATTTTAAAAATAATAGGAGCCTAATTAAAATTTTACAAACCAAAATATAACAAATTGGATCTTTTCTTTCTCCCCAAACCCGTAGCCATCTTCTCCCTTTCCTTCTTCATTTGCAGTAAACACTTTCATCCTCACTCTCTCAATTTTGGGCAAAATAATTTGGATTAGAGCCGTTTTTCTTCCAATTTCAATTACCAATAAACCATATAACGCGTTAAAAGCTTGAATTTTTGATTGTAAGCATAAATTGAAATTAAAATTACTATTTATCCAAGAAAATTTTACTTAATTTTGCATAGAAAATGTTATATTGTATTGAAATTAAGTATGAAATGCAGTATTGAGTTGATTTGACATTAATTTAAGTATTGATTAGAAGAAATTAGAGTGTTTTTGAATGTGCTACAGTACTTTTAAATGTGCTATAGTAACTTCGATATGTACAGCAACTATTTGTATAGTATATTTAATCAAAATGGTAACTGTTTGTATAGTAACCATATTATGAATATTACTGTAGCTACAGTATCTAGTATAAACAGTAATTTATACAGTACTACGACATGAACAGTGCTACAGTTTTATGCATGAACAGTTTTTTATTATAGTTTTTAAATCAAAATCATATTTGTTTATTTAGGCAAAAATGCCTAAATTTAGGGTAGTCGAAATTGAGAATTAAAATAAATTACTCATGAAAATTCATTGTTGAAAATTGGGTAAATGACCTTAGTTAGTTAAACTTAGTGATATAGATAAAACTAAATAATTTTAGACACTAATTCCATAAATATCGCATTTAAAATATTTATATTGATTAATTGAATAGTAGAAGATATGATTTATATATTTATGGTATTAGGCTATGAGAATCCAGGAAGAATCAAGTTGGTTGGGAGGATCGTTAGTGGGAGTGATTACCCTCACATTGTAGTAAGTAAATCCTGCATGAATTTTACTGCTTTTGAAATAAAATGATATCTGAGCATGTGTTTGAAAATAATATGAAAATTATGGATTTTGAATATTTTATATGTTGATATCAAGTTCATGAAATGACTGTTGAAAATGATGTCGATGTGTGAATGTTTATGAATGAAAATGATTTTATGGCTCTAGTCATTAGTTAAATGTTTATTCTGACTTAACCGGGTCTCGTGTCAAAGTGGGACTTGCGAGCTATTTAGAATTCTGTTTAACGTGCAATGCACGTTTCTGTTGAACATGCAATGCATATTTCTGTTATAATTTTTATGAAAGTATCCGCTTTAAGTAGAACACGTGATCACATTCTGAATGTGGGTCACCGTGGGTACAGGTGAGACTAACTAGCTAAGCCATTTTGAAAATGTTTGAAATATGAATAAATTCATGTGTTATTAGAGAGTTTGAAAATTTATTAATCCGTTTGACCAAATATGTTTACTTTGGAAAAGAAATAAATATGTTATATATCACATCGACATATAAAAAACTTGCATGGTTTACTTACTGAGATTTTATCTTACTCTTTATTGTAAAAATTTTATTTTCCAAAGAATAATATTTATGAAGGAAAGGAAGTGGCGTATACAGGTGGGTAGACGTAGAAGGAATTTTGATTTTAAGTAATTAATAGAGTAATTGTAAGATTTAGAACTAGTTATGTAGATAACTTTATGTATGTGTAAAGAATTATGATATGGTAGACAATTAAGAATCATGTATTATTAATACTTTTTGTATGAAATGATGTAGCATTATGTAATCATGGTTTATTAAGTAAGTATGAAATGGGGTGTGACAAGAGTGGTATCAGAGCTAAGGTTTGAGGTTCTGTAGACTTTAAGTGATCAGATAATGATTTGAGGTTCGTAGATATTAGAAGTGACTGAAAAATTTGAGTATATAAAGATTCAGATTAATAAGGAAACCAAGGTTTGAAGTTTAGAGAATCGTTGATAAAATATAATTATGGCAATGAGGGACAGAGAATAACGTATTTATATGTGTGAATACAGTATCGATGCATGTGAAGAAAGGATCGATACTTTTTAACTCGCCTATATCAATATCTTAAGGAGAAGGAATCGATACATGAAGGCAAATGTATTGATACTCAATGTCAATAAAATTTTCAAAACCAAATTTTAATAAACAGATTGATACAAGGGCTTTAAAGTGTCAATACATTCCAAATCAGAGTTTAAGGTAAGATCTTATAGACTTTGGGGTAGTTAAAAAAGAAAAGTTTAGCAAGTTTTTAGTTAGTGTAGTTTTAACTTCAGTATAGCTGTGATAATTTCATGGAATTTATTTTATTTGATTTTGATTTGTAAATATGGTAAGGACGAAATATGATTGATGATTGATGGACTGGTATAAGTAGAAGTGAAAATGGTACCATTAGTAGAGCCCTCATAAAGGACTTGTTAAATTTGTAAATAGTTAGGAAGAAAGCGAAACTAGCTAGAATTATTCTCCGTTATTCCCATATTGAACCGGGTCTATGGGCAACCGAAGAAGTGAAAAAAAAAGCCCTCATAGGAATACGTGTGTATAAAAAAGTTGTAAATTGTAATAAATTATTGGTGAGACGTTTGTATTGGAAAAAGAGGTATTACAACACCTATAACACGGATAGGTGTTGGGTGAAGATATTAAAGGAAATTTTTTGGGAAGATTAGTTCTAGTGAATAAAAAAAAATAGCAATGAAGGATCGAGAAGATTGGAACCTTAATCAAATCGCATGGGTGAATTCTTTGAACCCAAAACTATTAAAATTAAAAAGGACAAAATGGTTAAATAAATAAATAATAGAGTTAAAACTTTAGAATTTGGAACCCAAGATTATTAAAGTAATGAAGATATAGTTTTAGTGTGTACAAG
>JAXCLQ010000006.1:11922166-11954104 GCA_035584115.1 Cedrela odorata | reverse complement strand
TAAGTAAATCATGCATGCATTTTAATGTTTTGAAAATTATGCGATATTTGATGTTTGATGAAAATGTGGTTTGTACAAGTTGGTACGCCATTAAAATTCTATGAAATATTTATGAATTTGAATGTTTACGCTAATATCGCATTTAGAGAATAAGTATGAAATGTTGTCGATGTGTGAAATGTTTGAAAAAGAATGTGTTTTATGACTTAGTAGTTAGTTATGTTATTCGATCTAGCTGGACCTCGTATTAAAGGTGAGGTTTGCAAGCTAGTAAGAATTCTGTTTAGCGCGTCGTGCTCGTTTCTGTTATATGTAAATATAAATGACCGCTTAATACGGAACATGGGATCACATTCTGTAACCGAGTCACCGTGGGTGAGGTGATACTAATTGACTAAGCTGTTTTAAATATGGTTGTATTTGAATAAATTTTATAGAATTGCAAAGTTTGAAAATATACTGATTGTTCAAGTTTTTCATAATTTTGCAATGTATCGACATATAACACTTGTATGATTTACTTACTGAGATGTTTATTACACCTTTTTATTGAAAAATTTATTTTTCAGATAATATCACATAAGAATGATCGAGTACGCAAGCGAGGATGTTAGACATATTCATAGATTTATTTTTAATATATGTAATTTGTAGATTATCTAAGTAATGTGTATAGATTTGTAGGCTAGTATGAATATTTTTGGATATGAAATTATTAATCTATTTATATTACAAGGAGTTGTAATGTATGTATATTTGTATGTATAAAAAAAAAAAAATTGTTGAATAGAAATATTTAAGTTTTGTGTAATAAAAAGAATAGCATTATATATAAGGAATGTAGGTATGTATTAGCAGTTAATAAGAAACAGGTGTGACATTTAGTGGTATCAGAGCTTAGGTTATGATTCTGTAGACTTTAGGTTATTAGGAAGTGTAGGAAAAAAAATGTACATACTTGTAATAGTAATATAATAATAAATATTTGACAATTGTTGTTTAATTGAGTATAATTGCAAATATTTTGTGGAATCTAACCGTGTTTTATTTTGGATGTAGATGGCTAGGACTAAGTACAACATATGGACGTGTGTTGACAGAAGAGAGTAGTGTACGTTAGGAGATGTTCTCGTGAAGGATTTGAGGAAACTTTGGGCAGATAGGAATAGAGATAGAGTGAGCATCTCATATGAAGGGTATCATAGTGAGGGGAGTGTAAACATGTGGTTTTCAGACACTGATCCGGGTCTAGGAGTTTCTAAAGAAGTTAAGAATAATGCACTTAAGAGCTTAAGAGTGTACGACAAGTACGGCAAAAAAGTGAATCAAAATAAACTTGTGGTCCGGCATATATACTCGATAAGAAGGTATAATAATATTTTTAGAACCGCGAAGAATTAGGTGAGAAGGGTGAATGAAAGTTTAAGAGGTGAGAGTAGTAGGAGAAGATTAGTAACATTGGCACCTTTTCCCTCTAGGGTAGGAATATTTTTTGACCAGTTAAAGATAATGAGGGACTCGAATAACTAATGTTAGGTTTCACCCTACTAGGTTTTTTTTAGGTTTTTTTCAAACTTTAATGTTCACTTGTCATTACTCCTAATTAATTATTTACTATTGTTATAAATTTCAAATTGTCAAAACAACTCCCATTCTCCCATTGTCCCACTCCTTATAATTTATTTGTTTATTAATTATTAATTTTATATAAATATTTGTTAAATTTAATTAATATTTTAAAATAAAATTTAAAATATTTTATGAATAACATTGATTTTTTAAATAAATTTTAAACAATATTTATATATTATAAATATTTTAATATTTTTTAGGGCACCTATGCACAACTTACTGCTTTGTAAATCAGCCATGTACGAAAAATTTGGTAACTGAAATCTCCACTCGATCCTTCATATATTTGGCGCCGAGCGGTTGCTGTTGCGATGATATTTCAACGAAAGACACGCAATTCTTGCAATTTTCCGTACAAGTAACACGTTTCCTTTCACAATTCCCACCTTCAAGCTCCACGTGGCACTACCTCTCCATTAACATTATTATTCAAATTCCCCTCTCTACAGTTGTCTGAGAAAAGGTTAGAAAGGAAAAGGAAAAAGAAAAAGAAAAAAAAAAGAAAAAAGAAAGAAAGAAAATATGAAAAGAAATTGTCAGTGGTCTCTCGTGAAATCAATTCCTTTGCCATTGGATGATGTCTCCTATCTGTATAGCACGCGAGTGCAGTGCATCTGGTAGCATTTCTCTTTTTAGGCATCTAATTCTTTCTACAAAAACAAACACTACTACTTTGCATTTTTTGATTCTGATCGAAGAAAATCAATGGAAAAACATGACCATCAATCTTCAGGGGAAGTGCCCGTGGATTTTGAGGTGGAAATCGAGGGCGAAAATCTCAATGGCCGTGATTCTTCTGGTTTTTATTTTTTTATTTTATAATTTTAGTAATTGCGATAATGGTGTAATCATGTGTTATTGAAATGATTTCTCAATCTTCAGGAAAAAAAGCCTCTTCTGTTGATACATCGTCATCTACTGATATGAAATCAAATTCGAGTTCTGATCATCAGCTCACAAAGCGTGGGCAAAGTCGACATAATCATAAACTAGAGGTATTGGCGGCCAAGTTTTTTGACGAAAGAGTTCCTTTCAAGAAGAAGGTTCACCACCTAATCATTTTAGCCTTTTGTTATCGTTTTCGTTATCTTTGGTTCTTTTCTTTAATTAAATAATCTATGGAAATCACCTTATTATAAAGTTTCTGCTACTGACTTTGCTTTTTTATTTATTTATTTTTTAATACACAATTACATTCTTTAGAATATTGCAATGTAGTGTTACAAAACTAATGCTTACGGCGTAAAAATTTCAACATTAGTACTCAAATTTTGGCAGCCAAACTCTGTATGTACTTTTTGGTTGCTTAGTTGACAGTTGGATTCCTGATTCAGGTTGCTCTTCTCTAATCAAATCGTTGCTGTGATTAAAAGAAAATTGACTAACAGCCTTTATGAATTTCTGGATAGCATAGTTATTGGCATGACAGTAATTTGTTTTTCAACAGGTGCAGATTCATATATTAATCTTTTGTTTGCTTGGACATACGTTTCGGTTCAATGATATTTTAAGCATATATGATATGTTGGATGGTCAAAGAACTGAGAAACTTGACTTTTGTAAACATTGTATTTTTGGGAAGAAAGTGTAGATTCATAGGACCAAGAGCATAATGGATTATATCGATACAAATTGTTGATGTCTTTCTCCTTTCCAATATATGATGTTTCTTAAATGATGGTTTTCATTGATGATTATTCCAGAGAGTTTGTAATAGACCCCGAATAGAATTTAACAAATAACAGAATAATGCTTTCCAATTAGAATTCAATAAACAAAAGGATAAGCTCTCTTTCGGTGAGATTCAACCACAACGATGATAGAATAACAAAAGAATTATATTTTTTCTCCCCTCACAATCAATACCTACCAACTTTAAATAGACATAGCCTAACAATAAATTCGTAAAAAGACCAAATAATCAAGAGCCCACGAACAAACAAGAACCCACTATTTTCTCTGACAATACATAGACTTATTCTTTCTCACATACTTGGTCTTCCTAACATTATGTCCCCACATGTTCTATCATGTATTAAACTTAGGATTCCTCTTGCTTACAAATTGAGAGCGACGTGGAATATGTTTATCATTACCCCCTTATTTAAGTGGACCTTTGTCCTCCAGGTCCAAGTTTGCATGTTGTTGCAGGAGTTCATTTGTGCTTTCCCACATTGCGTATTCCTTTTGTAGCCTTTGCCGTTTCACTAGACTTTCTTCAATAAACTGAGCTCTACACTTCACCAAACGTGTATCTAAAATGGCTTCGGGTTCGACTACTATGGCACCTTCATTTGTGAGAGGTAGAAGCTCTTTGCCGGCAATTGAACTGTGTGCAAATTTTTTTTTTTTTGAGCAATGAAACATGAAAAACAGAGTGGATACGTGTGCCCGCAGGAAGCTTGAGCTGGTAGGCCACCTTTACCCACTTTCTTCTCAATTTGATATGGTCCATAAAATTTGCTTGCAAGTTTCTGGTTTGCGCTTCTGAAAACAGTTTGTTGGCTGTATGGTTGGAGCTTGAGAAGAACCATATCTCTTTCTTGAAATGAAACGTCTCTACATCAGCGATCCGCTATTTGTTTCATTCGATGTCAGCTTCTAAATTTAGCTTGACCTATTTTAATAGCACATCTCGAGCAGCCATTGTGCAATCAACTTCATCAACTGGTGAGGATCCCATCTGGTAGTGTGGAATTGTAGGTGGTAGTCGTATGTATAAAGCTTAAATTTTGGTCATGCCAATAAAAGAATGAAAAGTGGTGTTATACCAAAACTCTACCCATGGTAAGAAAGAGTTCCATTGTTGCGGTTGGTGATGCACAAAACAACGCAAGTATTGCTCCACACAATGATTGATGACTTCGGATTGGCCATCCATCAATGGATGGTAGGCTGAACTCATCTTCAATTGGGTCTCTGACATCTTAAAGTACTCTTGCCAAAATTTACTGATAAATATAGGGTCACAATCGCTTATAATAGATTGTTGCATATCATGAAGTTTCACAATGCCATCAACAAATCTTTCAGCCACTGTTTTTGCTGTAAATGGATGAGACGGAGTCAAAAAATGTGTATATTTGCTCAATCGATCTACTGCCACTATAATGGTGTCCTTGCCATGGGACGATGGAAGACTTTTAATAAAATCCATCTTCATGTTGTCCCAAACTTGGCAAGGGATGGGGAGTGGTTAGAGCAGACCTGCGGGTGACAGGGTGTCTGCTTTGTTCTTTTGGCATGTATCACAAGCTTGTATATATTCATTTATTGTACAATACATAGAAGGCCAATAAAATTGTTGAGCCATCCGTTTAAATGTTCACAATATGCCCGAGTGTCCACTTATCCGAGTATCATGAAATTCTTTGAGTAATTGATCAATTATTGGTGTGTTAGGTGGTACCACCACTTGATTTTTGTAGAAGATCAACTCGTCTCGCCAATAGTAGGGAGCCCCTGGATTAGCATAAGCATGCTGGGCTATACGTTTCATGTATGGATATCTCTCTAAAGCTTTTTTGGTGTTGTCACTCGAAGGAACCTGTACCACAAATAAGGTGTTAAGAATACGACTTCCAGGCACCCCAAAGAGTGCATCTGTAGCTGAATTCTCTCTTCCCAGATGATACATAATTTCATAGTCGTAACCCATTAATTTAGCCACCCATTTTTGTTGTTTCGGAGTGGCTATTTTCTGCTCTAATAAGTATTTGAGGCTGCGTTAATATGTTTGAATGAAAAACTTCTTCCTAAGTATGTTAGGTCTCCAAGTGCGTATGGCCTCCAAAATTGCCAACATCTCTTTAGCATATGTAGACCAAGAGAGTTTTGAAACTCCAAGTGCTCGACTCATAAAAGCAATTAGCCTACCTTGTTGGGAAAACTGCACCTATACCATCACCAGAAGCATCAGTTTCAATTGTAAAGGACTCATTAAAATTCAGCATTGCTAGGATGGGGGTATAGACCATGGCTTGCTTGAGTGCTTCAAAAGATGCCTCTGCTTCATTACTCCACCCGATTTGCCCCTTTTTTAATAGATTAGTGAGAGGTCTTGCTATCACTCCATAATTGGGAATAAATTTTCTGTAATACCCTGTAAGACCCAGAAATCGTTGTAATTGTATAATAGTATTAGGTTGAAGCCATCTTACCATTGCCTCAATTTTTCTTTGATCCACCTTGACCCCTTGGCTAGTAACAATATGACCGAGGTACTCTAATTCTTGTTGCCCAAAAGCACACTTACTAGCCTTGATGAAAAGATTATGGTGCCTTAAAATTTCAAAAGCTTTTGTGACTTGTTCAAAATGCATGGTCCAATTGGGATTATAAACCATGATATCATCAAAAAAGACTAATACGAATTTACGAAGATAAGGACGAAAAATGGAATTCATAATAGCTTGGAATGTTGAGGGTGCATTACAAAGCTGAAGAGCATAACTAAATACTCATAGTGACCATTATGTGTGCGGAAAGCAATTTTATGAGTATCTTGGGTTGTACTCTCACCTGATGGTAATCGGCTCTTAAATTTAGTTTAGTGAAGTAGCTTGCCCCATGGAGCTCATCAAGCATGTCATCAACTGTGGGAATGGGGAATCGATCCTTAATAATCATAGCATTAAGTGCCCTATAATCAGTGTAAAAGCGCCAAGTCCCGTCCTTTTTGACAAGTAAGACACTTGAGAAAGGACTAGTACTAGGTTTTATAAGCCCCAATTTAAGCATGTCATGAACTTGTTTTTCAATTTTAGCCTTTTGAAAATATGCATACTTATAGGGCCTTATGTTAATGGGTTCAATACCTTCTTTGAGGGGAATACAATGATCCACTTCTTGTACTAGTGGTAGCTATGTTGGCTCTTGAAAAATATCAGTGTACGCTTTGATAGCTTTTTGAATATCTAGATGCATGCCTGCTTGTACCACTTCCTCCATTGTTTGCAAATAAATTGCAAACATTGAACTTCCATACTTGAGCTATTTTGAAATAGCCTTTAACAACGTGGGCTATATGAATTTGTTGTTTGCTCCTTTAGCTTCTTGGTTTGATTTCCCCATTGAAATTCCATTGTCATTTGCTGCCAATTGCACACTACCAACCCCAACATTTCCAACCACTGCACTCCTAACACGAGGTCAAGTCCCATGAGGGGTAATGAGTAAAGGGTCAGTGAAAAAGGTACACCTTGGAGGATTATCTGAACATTCTTAAACCTCCCTTGACATTTCAAGCGATTCCCATCCGTGACTCGCATTGGAAAAGGCTTCGTGTTAATGACTGGTAAGTGCAACATGTTAGCTACTCGCTCACTGATGAAGTTATGCATAGACCTGCTATCAATGAGCACTACAAATTCATGTTGGCCGATCATAGCTTTAACTCGCTTGGTCTGAGGTGTGGACCAACTCGTCAATGCATGCAATGATATTTTTGGCTCAAGTAACTCGTCTTTCTTATCTTTATTTGGGTTGTCCTTTGTGATTTCTTCTAGGCTAATTTTGTTGGTGTTGTCATGGCTTTCCAATAGCAACAATTGTGGTCTTTGACATTTATGCTCAGCAGTGAATTTGTTATCACAATTGAAATAGAGACCTTGTACATGTCTCCTCTGCATCTCATCCTAGGTTAATCTTTTCATTTGTGAGGATGTAGTGGCTTTCGTTGCTGGTGGAAGAGCCAATGGGCTACGAGTGGGCAATGATGGCGTGTAAGACATCTCTGTCACTGCAACGGCTCATCTTTCATGTGCGCTAAGTCGATGGCTTCCTTTAAGGTTTTCAGTTTAAACATTCGAATACCTTCTGAAATTTCTAGTCTCAAACCACCCATGAATGTTCCCACTAAGGCCTTTTGTGTCTATCCTTGAACTGGGTTGCCTAACTTTTCAAACTCTTTTTGATAATCTCGTAAAGAAACGATCTGCTTGGCCTTTGATAATGCTTTGTCAAAATCTTCACAATCAGTGGATCCAAAATGAGCCCACAATTCTTCTTCAAATGCCTCCCATGTTATCATTTTGCCTTCCTTGTGGTATGCTCGACGTATCCACTGCCACCACTGGTTGATTTCTCCTTCAAAGTGGAAAGATGCCAAAGACACCTTTTGGTTGGCGGTCGTACCCTGATAATCCAAACCTTTTAGTGGGATCATCTCCTGCATATCTTGGGAACTCTAGTTTGGCCATCTTGGATGAAAAGATTGGCCTTCCGCTATTATTTTCCTCACTGTAAGTATGAGAGGACTCTTCTGGCCCAAGTACTGCTTCCAAGACCTCAATTTGTTCTTTGTTGGTTGTCATTGAACCTAGCTCTGATACTAATTAATAGGCTCCAAATAGAATACAACAAATAATGGAATTCAATAAACAAAATATTAATGCTCTCTTTTGGTGAGAGTCAACCATAACGATGATAGAATAACAAAAGAACTATATTTTTTCTCCCCTCACCATCAATATCTACCAACTTTAATAGACACAGCCTAATAATAAATTTGTAAAGAAAGCAAATAAACAGGAGCTCACGAACAAACAAGAATCCACTATTTTCTTTAATAATACTTATTCTTCCTCACGTACTTGGTCTTCCTAATATTATGTCCCCACGTGTTCCCTCATGTATTAAACTTATGATTCTTCTAACGTTGAGATCAACGTGGAATATGTTTATCAGTTTGGGTGTATTTTTTGAAATAGAAAATTTTGGTCTTTAGACCTTCAAGAAGTGGAAAGTTGATATTGGGATACAAATAGACAAGAAAATTAAGCACCTTAGTATTGTTAATAGTATGGAGTTTTTTGAGGTAAATCAAATGAGTTTTGCATAATGAAGGCACAATGAGATACCACATTTTTTTGAAACACCTCAACATAATGGAGTTGTAGAAATATATAAATGGAGCCCTTTTGGAATAAATTACCATTTGCCTTTAGTTTTAACTGTGTTATGTCCAAGTAGTTTTGGTCTGATGCTATTAATTATGCAGGATAGTTTGTTGAATAGATCTCTAGTGCAATTGAGTTGAGGACTCTAGTGGTTAGGTGTTCCTGCTGATGATTCTGATGTGGAAATACCTGGTTGTCTTGCATATTCTCATATGATGGTAAATATTGAGTGAAGGGCAGATGTGTACTTCTTAGATTTTGGTCTGGTGCCAAAGGTTATCTTTTGTGGCTTGTTTAGGTGTTTCTAAACCTATGCCACCCAAAATTTTCATGAATAAAGGTGTAAAGTTTGATGTGTATTTCTTGTTACATGAGTAAAAAAGAGTCTATAGTTGGAAGTATAAATCACTGACTCCGGTGAGTATGAGACGCTTGAGGTGGAAAGATTTGATAAATTACAAGATGATACTTCTATTTCAATCTATTATTGATTTTGTACATGGTTCTGTTGACACTGCTAAAGAAAAGTAGCAACAATGGTGCAATATTTCTGTTGGGAGAGAGAGGAGACAATTTGAAAGATTGGTGATATGAGAGAAATTGATTCTCTCACATTGCCTGTGGCAGAGAGTATTAATTTAGGTACTCTTTAGAGTTGCTACAATTATAATCAATCTAATATGATGACCTTATTAATTATTGTGCAAGTTTAAGCACTACTTGACTTGTTTAGAGTTTGCAGTTTGTGTAATTACTTTAATGGTTTTTGGAGGACATGATTTGATTGAATTTCTATATTATAGATCTTGGTACAATTTAAGCTAAGATGGTATTGTTGTGATATGGGTTAAATTTAGCAACACGAACGTCTTTTATTTATTAGTCCATGTAACTTCTAGAAGGCTCATTGAAAAAGGTTTCTGTTTCTTTAGTTGTATATAATCTACCCACCAGATGCATTTTTGTGTTGTTGAGGTCTTGCTTAATGTGACCTATAGAGATGGAGCCAAAAAGAATTTGTGACTGTCATGAAATATACAGTAGCAATGTAATTATTTCTTTCTGGGGTTCTTTTTGTTAATGGATCCACATAGATGATGTGGGTACCACTTGCATGCTAGTCTTTTTCTTTCTTGTTATATTTCTTATGTACAATATCTTCCTTTTATATATTTGACCTAGTGAACTGATTAACTTGCTTTCGTAAATTGGGTGTCAGAGTTTGATTATTGGCGATTATGCTAGATTTTGGTGTACAATTAGTTGCTCTTTTATTAGTGCTTCACTTGATTGACCATTTAACTTCTTTCTACTAAATAGCTTTAGTTTGAAAATTAACTCTTAAAAGTTCTGCAGTTAAAATGGTTAAAACGACTTGCTACTGTTAAAGATGATGGAACGGTACAATTTGAAGTTCCAGTAGGTATTACACCACAGAGCCTTGATTTTGGAACTGGTGTTGTTGATAATGAGTGTACCAACAAAGAAGCTGTTGAAGCAGAAGATGTTCACGATATACCTCCACTTCAAATAGTGATGCTTATTGTTGGGACACGAGGAGATGTGCAACCATTTGTTGCAATTGGAAAACGATTACAGGTTATATGCATTTTTTTGGTTTTGACAATACTTTTAGTAAAATGCTTCTTGATCTGCTGTGTGATTTATTTCTTCAGTTCTTTATCATCCGTATTCCATGATGGCTGCATGACTACTGTGTGATTCTCTAACTGCTTTCTTCTGTAGCTCTTCTTGATAGAAGAGCTGGCTTCATAATATATGAAAAGAGCTAGTTGTTGGATAAACTTGTTTTTGGATATCTAGCTTTTTCCTGCACTTCTATTGTTCTACTTCTTTTGTTTTTATTTTCTTTTATTATATGGCTTCTGGAGATATGATCTTTAATATCTTCTGGTATCTTGCTTGTTTTTGCTATTTATAAATACCCCTTTCCCCAAATCCTTGAGATTAATCTAGATTAAGGCATATGATTGGAGATACAGATAGCCTTTATAGATAAATGGAGTTAGGTCTACAAAGAAGTCGTGTTACAGAAATATGTGTTGTTTTGAATATGATGACTTTTTGGCAACTTCAAGATGTCTTGAAGTAGCCTTTCCATTCAGTGGCAGGGTGATAAGGCACCTCCCTACCTCATGTGAGGGAGGGGTTCCAATCGCACTTGTATCAAGTGTTGTGGGTGGATTTATCCCTGTATTATGAGAGGTTGATTTGGCTCTTATGGGTCCAGACATATGGGCTAAGACTATAAAAAATCCATTTAGCAGAGTCCCAATAAATATGTAATTGCAATTTTAGTAATTTCTAAAAAAAAGAAAGGGTTGTCTGAATAAATGTTCCTAGAATTATGGGCTACCGTATTACAAGTTGACATAGATAGAAATTTGATTGCAGGAAGATGGCCACAGAGTTAGACTAGCAACTCACTCAAATTTCAAAGACTTTGTTTTGGGTGCTGGATTGGAGTTTTTCCCTTTAGGTGGAGATCCAAAAGTTCTTGCTGGCTGTAAGTGTCAAAATGCTGTTTTATTTGCTTCTCATTCTGTCCCCCTTGTTTTGAGTTTTGACTTAAGTTAATCTTATTCTGTAGCATGGTAATTGTTAAAATAGTAAACATTCTGATAATATTACCTTTCCCCTTGTAACTGTTACAAAGGATTGAAGCTTCTTTTATTCTCTTAAATAGATTTTATGTTCAATGAAGAATAGTGAGTGTTCCTTCTTTAGGAATTATTTTTATTTCTAAATTTGATTAAGTTTTATTTTACTTATTTGGTTTTTATTTGTGGAGTAGGATTTTTATCTCCTACTTGATGCTAGCTTGATCAAGATTCAATAGGGAAAGGGGAGAAAATTTAGAAGAACTTAGAAGGAGAATTCAATACATGTTTTTCAATAATTCTAATCATCAAAATTTCGGCCTCATTAACTAAGCATGTGCCTCTTTTTTGGGTAGGATTGTTCCAACTCACCGAACTTCTTAATATTTATTTATTTAAAAAGAGTTTTATAGGTATTGATCAGAATGTGGATTGCTTAAAAGAACCATTGTGGCAACTTTTGCAAACTTGGAATAAATAGACAATTTTTGAGATTCAATCAGCTGCAATCAAGTCCTTACAATATTCAATTGCTGCTGTACCTTTTTACGTAGGATTGTTCAAACTCATAGAACATCTTCATATGTTTTTAGAGTTTTATAAGTATGGATCAAAGAATGGATTACTTGAAAAACCAACAAAATAACTCTTGGACTGGCAACTGTTGAAATTTGGATTAAATTGAAAATTTTGTTCTTCTAACTACAGCTTTCAAGTCGATAAAATATTCAACCTTTTTTAGGCACCACCTTAGTTGATTTCACTTGGTCAACTAAAGCTTTTTAAATAGATAGAAAATCCCCTAATTGTGAGAATCATAGGCTAAAATTGTTAAGTGTCGGATGACTTCCAGAGACAATGGATATTGGTTCGTAAGTGACCAATGAGCAATCGAGGAGTGCTAGAATTTAGGTGCTATGGTTGGTGTCAACTTGGTAGCTACATTGAAAATTTGGGTGGTGTGTGAGGTTGAAAGAGGCTTTAGATGGTGGTGTGGTCTGATTTTCTCAGCGGAGTTTCTATGGCGGAGTATAGATGTTGAAGGGTTGACAAGTGGTGGCTTTTGCTGTTTTATTTGTAATAAATGGTGTTTGTTTAATTCCGGAAGCATATGAATAAGATGTTGGTGTGGGTCTAATTTTCTCAATAGAGTTTCTATTGTGGAGTACAGATGTTGGAGGGTCGACAAGTGGTGGCTTTTGCTGTTTTATTTGTAATAAATGGTGTTCGTTTAATTCCGGAAGCATATGAATAAGAAGTTGGGTAGAAAACTATAAAGAGAAAAGTTAGAAGAATATAGGGGAGAATCAATATGTTTATTAGCTATTTGGATAATAAATTATTTTTAGTCTGATTCAAAATTGAAAACAAGCCCTTTAAGCAAAAGAGAAAAAGAAATCTACAATCAATAAGTAAATAAAAATCATACTCTAACACAAATAAAGCAAAAAAGGAAAAGGAATCTACAACCAATATGGAAATATCTTACTCCCACTAGTAAAAAAATCAAATCTAACCTAATTAAGTAATAAAGTGATTAAAACAAGTAATTAAAAACTACATGCAAATAAACTACCAAAAAAATAAAAGTAGTCCTTAATAGCTATACCTTGTCCTACATCAAATAGCTTTAACAAGCCCAACAATAGAGAGGGGTGAAATTTGTTAGGATCCTCAAAAATCAATTTTCTTAGTTTTAGAGGCAAAATGGGCAATTTCCATTAATTAATTGTATTTGCTTTTAAGATCTTGGAAATATAAGATTATATATATATATATATTTTAGAGAAGAAAAATATTGAGAGAAGAATGAATTTTTCATAAAATGCTTGGATACTTTGATCAAATGAGGCTTTCTCTATTTATAGTTAAAACGTATGTACAATGAACGGTTGAAATTAATTCTCTACAATCTCATCCGACGGCCTAGAATAAGTATAAACTCAAAAGTCATGGTCTTTACCTAACATTTGACAAATGAGGTGTTTCACCTAACATTGTGGAAATTTGTGTGCATAACATTGTTGACAATTATGTTGCTTTACCTAATATTGTAGACAATCTCCCACAATTGCTGAAACTAAGATTTTCCAACACTCTCCCTCAAACTGGTGAATAGATGTTTTCCATTCCCAGCTTGGATATAATTACTTGAAACACAGGGCCACTTAATTCTTTGGTGAGCACATCTGTTACCTAATAGTCAGTAGAGATATATGGCGTGCAAATCAAGTCACTTTTCAATTTCTCCTTAATGAAGTGTCTGTCGATTTCAATATGCTTTGTTCGATCATGTTGTACTGGGTTATGTGCGATATTAATTGCTGATTTGTTGTTGCAGTAAAGTCTCATTGGTCCATCCCACTTAATGTTCAGATCTTCTGATAATTTTCAACCACAGTAATTCACAAACTCCTTGTGCCATTGCTTGAAATTCTGCTTCTGCACTAGATTTTGCTACCATGTTTTGTTTCTTACTTCTTTAAGTTACAAAATTTTCTCTAAGAGAGGTGCGATAGCCTGAGGTCGATCTTCTGTCAATTATTGATCCAGCATAATCAGCATTTGTATAAGTTTCAAGTATCATTTCATCACCCCTTTTAAACAAGATTCCCTTCCCAGGATTTCCTTTTAGATATTGTAGCACTCTATCAACCACTTTCAAATGAATCTTCTTTGGATTATGCACAAACTGACTGATCACACAACAGCATAGGCTATATTAGGCCTAGTGTGAGAGAGATAAATGAGTCTTCCTACTAGGCATTGATACATCTCTCAATTCACTGCAATATCTTTTTTAGCCTCCTCAAGTTTATGATTAGGTTCTATTAGTGTACTCATTGGTTTAGACGCCAATTTCCCTGTTTCTTTAAGCAAATCTATAATGTACTTCTGTTGAGAGATGAAAATCCTTTGTTTGGAATGTGTAATCTCAAATTTCGAGGTAGTACTTTAACTTTCCTAGATCTTTGATCTCAAATTCACTTGCTAACTGTAGTCTAAGAGCTTGTCTTTCCTTCTCATCATTTCTTATCACAATAATGTCGTCAATATATACTAAGAGTATAGTAACTCCCTTTGAACTTGAGTGTTTTATAAATAAAGTATGATTTCCCTGACTTTGTTTATATCTCATGGACACTATCACACTTCTGAACCTTCCGAACCATGCCTTCGGAGACTGCTTAAGCCCAGACAAAGCTTTCTTTAATCTGCAAACTCGATTCTTCACTAGACTCTTGCCATATCTAGGTGGGATTTCTATTTAGATTTTTTCTTCAAGATCTCCATTTAAGAAAGCATTTTTTACATCAAAGTGTTGCAAATCCCACCCATAATTGGTTGCCAAAGACAACAAGACTCTAAATGTATTTATTTTAGCAACTGGAGCAAATGTTTCTTGATAATTCACACCGCATGTCTGAGTATACCATTTGGTCACTTATCTCGCCTTGTACCTTTCTAAAGTACCATCTGCTTTATATTTTACTGTGCAAACCCACTTGCATCCCACCATTTTCTTTGCTACAGGTAAATCTACTATCTCTCAAGTTTTATTATTTTCTAAGGCTTCTATCTCTACATTCGTAGCTTGTTTATATTTTTCATTAGATAATGCTTTAGACAATGTGGTAGGAATGGAAATATTGTTTAAGCTTATTAGGAAACTTCTATGAGATGGTGAGAATCTTTCAAATGTGACAACATAAGAGAGTGGGTAACGGGGATGTTTGGTGCATTCTCTGGTTCCTTTTCTAAGAGTAGTGTGCAAATCTTGATCTAGGTCACTAAAGTGAGGTTCAGGCTCATGGAGTTTAGGCTCATTTAATGTAGGAGAATCAAAAGAAGGATTGGGATTAGAAATTGTTACCTCTCGATTCCAAAATTTGGTTATGATTCTTAGGCCTGCACAAGTTCAAGGATCGAAGGTGCTATCCGCCTTGAATATACTTGACCAGGTAATCTTTTATTATCTCAAGCGAGAGTAGACTCAGGATTCGTGATGACTGGGTTAGACACTGACATTTGGGGCACAGAGTTAGATAAAGAAGGAAAAGCAATGAGATCTTCCTTATCTTCTATCACTAAATTCTCCCATTGAAGATAAGGAGTAGTGAAGTATGACTGACTCTCTTGAAAGGTAACATCTGCTGAGACAGAATTTTTTTTGAAGGTAGATGATACACTTATACCCTTTTTGGGTAGAAGAATACCCTATAAAGACACTGAATTGCTCTGGGATCCAACTTTTCCCTGTTTTGATTGTGAACATGAACAAAGGACAGACATCCGAATATCCTTGGTGTCAAGTGGTTGGTAGTTTGGAGATTTGGATACAACTCTGATAGCACTTCCATTGGACTTTTGTAACCTAATACTCTAAAAAGTAGAAGATTTACGAGATGTGTTGCTGTTAAAACAACCTCTCCCCAATGAGATTTAAGCATATTATTTTGGAACAAAAATGCTCAGGTGTAGATGACCATTTTTTCTTTCAGCAACTCCATTTTGTTATGGTGTACTAACACAAGATGATTCATGAATTATCACATATTGTTGAAAGTATGGAGTTAAAATCTGATTGAAATAATCTCTAGCATTGTCAGACCTAAACTTTTTGATTTTTACCCTAAATTGATTTTGAACCATAGTATGAAAATTTAGAAGAACAAACTCACATCAGACTTATTTTTAAGCAGAAAGTTCCAACACACTCTACTATAATCATTAATGAGTGAGACAAACCAATATGCTCTAGAAATATTAGGAATAGTAGAGGGTCCCCAAATGTCACTATGGACTAAATAAAAAGAAAATGAGCTTCTTTTATTACTAATTGGAAAAGGGACAAGCTTATGCTTTGCAAATTTACAGACACCACATCAAAAAAACTCAATATCTAATCTCTTAAACAGACTAGGAAACAATATTTTGAGTCTTAAATGACAGATGTCCAAGTCTACAATGATAGAGTCAATTTTTTCTTTATTTGATGAATTACTCTTAGAAAAAAATGACACAATTGACTTGCCTTTAGAAAAGTTTAGATTACTTAGTGTTTTAAGGTAGTATAGTTCGTTTTCTTCCTTGGCATGTCCAATCGTCTTCTCCGAAGTCTGGTCCTGAAATACATAGTAGGAAGGATAAAAAATCACACTGTAGGACATGTCTTGAGTCAATTTTTTTATCGAGACCAAATTTGTGAATAATTTTGATACATGAAGTACATTTTTCAATGTGAGTGATGAACTAATCTTAATATCTCCTATTCTTGCTATAGTGATTAGTGAACCATTTGCAGTGACAATTTTTCTAGTATTAAGGCAAGGGGTATAAGTACTGAATTTATGTGATGAATGTGTCATGTGTTTAGTTACTCTTGAGTCTATGACTCATGAGTTAACAAAGGTTCTATCTAAAGTATTAAATCCAATGGAAATAAGAATTTTACTTGGATGTGCCAAAGAACTAATACCTGAGGCCTTCTCACGAGTTCCTAGCAAGGCTCTCAATTTCTCAATTTCATTCTTGTTGAATTCTCTTTGAGTTATATGTTCATTATTCTGCATAGTAGTCACATTTGCTTGATCACTATTTTGGTTTTGTCCTTCTTTATTTCTCCAGTCCTTACTAGGAGGCTTGTCATGAAGTTTTCAACAACGCTCTTGAGTATGTCTCGATTTTTTGCAATAGGTACACCAAAGGCTGTCCTTGTTGGCTTGAATTGAAACATTTCTAGGAATTAATGGTTGCTCCAAGGTTGCTTTTGGTTCACTGCTCTCATTAGCCACCATAGCCGATCCTTCCTAGTTTTGGGGTTTTAACATAACCCTTTCTTGCTTTTCTCTGATCGAATTATAGAAATCACTTTATTCAAAAAAGAAATTTCATCCTCACCTAGGATTTGAACTCGTACTTGATCAAATTTAACGTTGAGTCCTACAAGAATATCATAAACTTAGATCTTGTTCTATGAAATTATTTAAAATTGTTGCATCCTCTAGATACTTTGTTTCAACGCATTTATAGTGATCAAGCTCCTGTTATAGATTCTTGAGTGTATTGGCATATTCCGTAACAGTTTTGTTCCCTTGAACTACCAAGTCAGTTTGGATTTTTATCTCATATATTTGTGCTGAGTCACCTTTCTTAGAGTATGTTTGTCAAACAGTTTTCTAAATATCTTTTGCGGTTGTCAAGAACATACACGTGTCACTGATTTCAGGTGTCATGGAATTTCACAGCTAGACCATGACAAGTGAATCTTCCTCGTCCCAAGCATCAAACCGGGGATCTCCTTTCTTTGGCCCCGTTTTAAGCAAATGATTTACTTTTCCTTTTCTTTTCAAAGTGGTGCAAACAAGTTGTGACCACTTCAAGTAGTTTTTTCTATTCAATAGGTATGTTGATTGAATTTGTTGCAATTTCTCAGCTGCCCCAGCTACTGGATGTGATGCCACTTCTTCAGTTTTGACAGTATTGTTGATTTCGGATGTTTCTAACATAGTTTAGATGGCAGGTTTTTCGAAAGCTACAGTAGGAAGCTACAATAATTTTTCCGGCAACTTCATCTGGTGTGATTCTAGCAACGGTGCTATTCCAACAACATTGTGGTGGCCAAACTCAAAATTTTTTATAGCAATGAAGACTGATTAAAGAACAAAATTTGAACGGCGATTAAGACCGAAAAAAGAAAAAATTTTTTTTTCGACAACCTAACCTGATGTGATTTCGGCAACAGTATGATGGCTAAACTTAGAAATTTTTTCAGCAATGAAGGCTGAATAAAGAATAAAATTTGAATGGTGATTAAGGCTAAAAAAGAAAAAGAAAAAAATAAACAGTGATTAAGGTTAAAGAAAAACTCAAAGAATCGAGCCTTCTAGTTTTGATACCATGTAGAGAAGAAAAATATTGAGAGAAGAAAAATATTGAGAGAAGAATGAGTTTTGCATAAAATGCTTGGATACTTTGGCCAAATGAGACATTCTCTATTTATAGTTAAACAAATGTACATTGAATGGTCGAGATTAATTCTCTACAATCTCATCCGATGGCCTAGAATAAGTATAACCCCAAAAGTCATGGTCTTTACCTAACATTTGACAAAACAGGTGTTTCACCTAACATTGTGAACATTTGTGTGTTTTACCTAGCATTTTTGAAAATTGTGGTGCTTTACCTAACTTGTAAACAATCTCCCACAATTGTTCAAACTAAGATTTTCCAACATATATATATATATATATATGTTGAAGAAATGCTTTTCATCATTTGCAATCATATTTGGATTGTTAACTGATACCATTTTAAACAACATTTTATGACAAAAAAGTGTATATGACATACAGAATTTCTTAAACTTGTCTATGATGATCGTGTATTGTGTTGTCTTCCATTTTCTTTTCCAGTTTCCCTCTATGCTATGCATAAAGGTTGACGCAAATTAATTATTAACAGTTACTTCTATAAGATATTGATGTCATTCTTCACAAAATGTTGTTGTTTCTGTGATTTTTCTTGTATATTTTTGGGAAAAGACATCACCCTGTCCACACGTGAATTGATAAGGATGGCAGCAGTCTGAGATCGATTTATGTGATGTTGTTTTGTATATTGCTGGGAAAATACATCACTCCTGGATCACCCCTAGCCCTTTTCTTCTTTTTTATTTTCCTTTGTTTTTCTTCCCTTTGTCAAACTTTCGATGCCATAGAAAGGGATTCATTGTTGCCAGAAATGGAGAGGATAAGGTCTTAACCATTTTTATTTGCTGCACTTAATATAACCAAAATATTTTGCTTTATTGTTGTTCTCGTCTTCATTTTTCTTTCTTTTATATATTGTTTTGTAATTTATTTCTGTTGAACAATATGATATATTTCTGTGTTAAATATTTTATTTTATGCAGATATGGTCAAGAACAAAGGCTTCTTGCCATCAGGACCCTCAGAAATTCCCCTTCAGCGGAATCAATTAAAGGAAATTATTTACTCTTTACTTCCAGCGTGCACGGACAATGATCCTGCTACCATGGTTCCATTTAAACCAGATGCTATTATTGCTAATCCCCCAGCATATGGTTAGATCCTTTTTGGATTTCTGTAATATTTTCTTCTCTTAACATACATTTATACTTGTGCCATACTGTTTGAAGGTTTTGGTAGTTTAAAAGGTGCCTTCTAGTGACGTGATGGCAATTTTCCTATATTCTTCTGGTTGAAAATCTTCTTTGGCAGCCATTAAAGTTACTTTATACATGAGTAGTTCCATGTACACTTTTTAGAACCTTGTTTGTGTCAACACAGCTGACATTGGCAAGCACCTGTTCAGGTCATACACATGTTGCAGAGGCGCTAAAAGTACCACTTCATATAATTTTCACAATGCCTTGGACGTAAGTGGCGTTCATTGTGACAATCGTAATCTTTATCTATGTTTGGAATAAAGCTTTTGAATTGTGCATGCATGGTAACATCTGTTTCTTGTTTGTCAGGCCCACTAGTGAATTTGCCCATCCTTTGTCCCGTGTTAAGCAACAAGTTGCCAATAGAGTGAGTCTATGTTATCATCTTATTCATAATATGTATATATATATATATATATACATATACATGTGTGTGTGTGTGTGTGTGTGTATTTTTCTGAGTTCCAAAGATTTGTTTTATGATCATGAATGTACACTGTTGTCCTTGACACCCTCGTCAAACTCTAGAAAAGGTTGTACCAAACTCTTCATAGAGTACGAAACAAGTAAAATAAAAATGAATATGTGTATAAAAGGTAAATTAAACTGCAAAACTCCAATGTTTTTACAGACTTTCTTTTTTTTAGTTTCTTTTCATTCTCTGTGCTGGATGAACTTCTGTTGAATTACCTGTCTTATTCTCTAGACAAATATTTTCAGGACTGCTTTCAGTTCTCCTATTGAGTTTCTTGTTTCTTTCAAGCCATATACGATAAATTGTGGCTGCCCTGACTTCAATAGCCTACTGCACAGTCCTTTGCCTTTAACCTGAATGTGTATCCAGTTTTATTTCACATCCCATCCAAGTACCCTTTTCTGCATATCACAGTGGGCTCAACACTTCTGCCCAAATTGAATTTATTCATGGTGTTATTTTTCAAACTTATGTCTAAATTTTGTTTATTATCTCTGTTGCAGCTTTCTTATCATATTGTCGACTCATTAATATGGCTTGGAATACGAGACATCATTAATGATTTTAGGAAGAAGCAGCTGAAGCTACGACCTGTGACATACTTACGTGGGTCCTATAGCTCTACTATGGATATCCCTTATGCGTACATATGGAGTCCTCACCTTGTTCCAAAACCAAAAGGTCAATCAGTCTATGTTTTCAAATAGAGATATTATTTTCAAATTCATATTGTTGTTTGGTATTAGGATGATGTCATTCTAATCTGGTCTAGCCCTCCATCCTGCTCTACAGACTGGGGACCTAAAATTGATGTAGTCGGGTTTTGTTTCCTTGACCTGGCTTCAACTTATGAACCTCCAGATTCACTTGTAGAATGGCTAGAAGATGGGAAAAAGCCTATCTATATTGGCTTTGGTAGCCTTGTGAGTTTCTCTTCCAAAGTTTCCATAACATTTCGTGTTTGCACTTTGTTTTGACATTAGAATAAGTATTGGATACCTTGACTAATATTTGTGATTGGAAAATTCTTGTATTTATGTAGGAAAATTTTATGAAGTATGCTTTTTTGCATACTTTTATGGCTCAATTTTGTAAAAGAAAAATTAAACTGCTGCTCCAATTTCCTTAACATCACAGCTGGTTAAGGATCTGTTTGGTATAGCTTCTTCTACTAGAATTTCTTCTTCTACCATAGCTAGATCTTCTACTAATAGAGATTTTAGTAAGTAACACTTGTTAACATAAGGTTGTTGGTCATCAATTGCAACTTTAAACACAAACTATGTATTTAAGTAAAAAATATTAAAATACATTAAGAATTTTTGAGACACTTCTGTCTTCTAAACAAGCTTAAAAGAGCTTCTTCGAAAAGCACAAAGTTTGAGCTTCTCCCTTAGGCGTGAAATTGCTTTTTTAGTCTTCCATTAGCTCTATTCTAGTTACAATGAAACAACAATAAATAATTAAAAAAAGCCTTTGGCAAAAGCTCTTTTGGCCAAACAGGCAATAAGTCCTGCTATTGTTCAACTGGTTCTTTTCTCTCTCTGAAGCTATAGCTTTCTTTGTCTAAGATTCTGATCACTTTATTTTCTCTCAAAACGGTTCCCTTTAATGTTTCCAGTTTCTCTGCAATTATAGAATTCTCTCTCTGCTTGTAAAACTCCAAAACTTACTGGTAGTTCTACACAATCAAACTGTTTTTTCAGTGAATGAAATTGAACTGAAAAAAAAAAATATATTTTTACCTGTTCTCTTAGGACCTGTTTGTTTTTATTTGTCTTAAAATTTATGTTTCAGGAAGGTTGCTAGGAGTGTACCGTATTTGGCCTCATTTTGCTCCAGAAATTAAGGCATAGATAGTAGTTGTTATTGTTACTATTATTTTTCCTCTTGATTTGAATGTACAGGTTTTGTGTCAATTGGTATGCATGATTGATGGTTAGGAATTATGAAGTTTATTTGAAGAGTGTTAATAGTGTATCAATCAATCTGGTGGTATGGGTGGATGGAGTTGGTGGTGTTCTATGGTTAGTCTGTTGAATGTATGATTAAATGGTCACAAAGAGGATAGAATGAAAAAGTAACTGAGGATTTCGATGTAGGGTGGAGTGAACAGTTAACTGATTATTTTGATGAAGTTGACTGTGTGAAATGTTATTGACATGGTAGAAATTTTAATAGCAAGTCTCATGAGTTTGACCTGAAAAATCCTATCCACTTTCTGATGGTTGGAGTAACACAATGTGTGGATGCCTTGTGTTTTGTGTCTTAACGTCTTTGGGTAAGTCATTGTGTTTTGTGTCTTAACAGCCTTGGGAATGTGGACCCCTTAATTCAGATATTAGTTTTACTATATTGAGTGCGTACCCATCTTTATGCGCATCAAATTCCAGGTTTTCTTTCTGGAAAACTGGGATGCCGATCTGCATTAGTTCTAGACAATGATTTTTTGTACCAACTATTACATAGAGGTTCTTGTAAAAGCAATTTTTTTGGGAAACTGGTGGTCAGTTCATCTCACTGTTTTGTACCTTGTCTTTGCTAGAAATATACTGTTTAGTATTTTATAAATTTCTCAAAAAACAGATATTTTCCATAATTGCTGATTCTCAATATAGTTAGTTTTATCAAGGTCACTGATATTGCAGTTGCAATGATTGTGAAAATCATATTCTATAGTGTAGAAACTGAATAAGTCTTAGAACAAATTGGAAAATGTGTTAATTTTTTAACAGTTTTTTTCCTGTCTGAGTGGCAATACAAGTTTCTGTTATTTTGTCATTCTTATGCATGAACCCTGTTACTAGGTCTTTTCTAAAGCATTATTTATGTAAAGCATGTTGTGTAGTTCATCATGGGAACGACTACTATTGTTATTTTAAGACAGACCCAGATAGAAAAGGCATACCCAGCTACTTGTGTCATCTTTTGGGGACAACCTCTATACTTTTGTGTGTGTGTATATCAACTGGGGTACCTACTTTTTAAATCATTATTTCCAATTTTTTAATTATTCATTCTTATTTCCAATTAAAATCAGCCTGTTCAACAACCAGAGAAGATGACTGAAATAATTGTGAAAGCATTGGAAATGACTGGGCAAAGAGGCATCATCAACAAAGGCTGGGGAGGTCTTGGGAATTGTAAGTCTTGGTATTCTATCTTGATTGCATTAAACACATGGGGTTCTGATTTCTGCTGATATTTATGACTTTATGATGGATCTGGATGTGAGTACATACTTAATTATCTATTTTCAGTGGCAGAACCAAAGGACTTTGTGTACTTACTGGACAATTGCCCCCATGATTGGCTTTTCTTACGATGCCTTGCTGTGGTAAATATCACTCTGTTCACTCTATTCTTATTTGTTTATATATTTTCCTTTGGTTGAAATAGCATGCATTGTTATTGTTTTTTTTGTTGTCATGTGTACTTCTATACTTGTTCACCTCAATATTAGAGGGGATAGTCATGGTGATCATGACTTTTGAGGCTTCAAGATCTAAATACATGGGGGTTCTGCAAACAAGTGCTCCGAGTAGATATGAATTGCATGTTGACATGGAAGAACTAAGCCATTATCACAAACAATGCCCTTGAAATATGTATTTTTGAAATAATGATAGAAGTAACACTTAAATGAAAAGCAAAGAACACTAAATGATATTGAGTTTGATGAACTACATTTTGATTGATTTATGTTGATTTACTTGATACGAAGATGAAGCATATTTATAGATCTTACAATGGAGAACTAATAGCTAACAGCAATAAACAATATCATAAACAAACTACTAGCTAACTAGACAACTGCACTATGTTATTCAACTCACATTCACACAGCTTTACTAACTAGACAAAAAACATTCAACCCAAATCTTCTGACTCTCCCCCTCAAGCGGGTGCAGAGATATTTTGCACACCAGC
Organism: Cedrela odorata; assembly: GCA_035584115.1. Classification (NCBI taxonomy): domain Eukaryota; kingdom Viridiplantae; phylum Streptophyta; class Magnoliopsida; order Sapindales; family Meliaceae; genus Cedrela; species Cedrela odorata. The sequence goes on along the minus strand of JAXCLQ010000006.1, from coordinate 11,930,356 downwards.
CTGTCTAAGATCTGATGAAATGTCGAACTAAGCAGTTCCTTAGTATGTCAGCAAGTTGTTTGGATGATAAGACATAGGAAAAGCATACTTGACCAGTTTCTAGTTTCTCTTTGATGAAATGATGATCAACCTTCACATGTTTCGTTTGCTGAGTTTGCGCTAGACTGGTTGTTTGATTGGTAAGTGCAACAACTTAGGAAGTTTTTGAAATTTATTGGGCAGAAAGTAACAACACTTGCTAGGAGATAATGGCAATTAAGGCCAAAAATAAAGAAGGATAATAAATCTGAATTCAAGGTAATGAAGGCCAAGAATGAACTCAGAATTCTTGCAATGAAGGCCAAGAATGAAATCATAATTATTTGGCAATAAAGGCCAAGAATGAAATCAGAATTTGAGCTTGTAGACCTGCTCTGATACCATGTTGGAAATAATGATAGAATAACACTAAAATGAAAAACAAAGAATACTAAATGATATTGAGTTTGATGAACTACATTTTGATTGATTTATGTTGATTTACTTGATACAAAGATGAAGCATATTTATAGTTTTACAATGGGGAACTAATAACTAACAACTATCTAACACCATCTAACACCCAACTAACAGCAATAAACAATCTCATGAAATAAATAAAAACTAATTCTACCCCATTTACTGGCTACCTAGACAGCTGCACTAATTATGTTATTCAACTCACACATTCACACAGCTGTCCTAACTAGATAGAGAACATTCAATCCAAATCTTCTGACATGTATTTTTATTTTGTAATTTCTGGGGATTGAACATGGTTGCCCAAGCCTTGCTAGTGAAGTGGTTAGAGTTCGGTAATAGATGTAAAGGTTGTAGTGTTACAAGGAGTCATGTTCCTAGCCTAGGATTTTTAGTCAGCTGAGGGTGTAGGGATATCCACGATTTAAGATTCTAGAAGTGCTAGAGTTTGTCTGCACATTGTTTCTGAGTTCAAAGTTAAAGTATTTGGGAAACAGTAGTAGACAAGGTAGCACTTTTCAACTGTTTCTGGCAAGAGATTTTCCTTAGATCAATTTGTCTTCAAGTGTGGAAGTATTTATTATTGGAGTATTACTTCTAATCTAAATAAGTGAAAAATCAATACATTTTATTTTTCTGTATTTAAAAATTAGTTTTTAGAAGTCAGTTCTGTCTTGGTTCTAATGAAATTCTGTTTGGTAATAAATTTGTTATTGTCCCTATAATACCTACAACAAAGTACTAGCACATATACAAATTTAGAAATCTTAAAAAGAGTAGATGTAAGCATAAATAATAAGTTCACAAATCTATGGACCCTTTGTTATTGCATAGGAGATAGAAGTGAAATACAAAACAACACTTGAGACTCCTATAGCCAATGTCCTGGTCATTACTCCCACATCTAGTTTATAACTAATTCACTTCGATTTCAACTTTTCTAGTACTGTGTCATTTGAGGATTAGTTTTCTGTTGATCTCGCATTTCAGTCTGAGGTGATTATTGAACTTTGATGAACTGTGGTCATTGTTCCTGCATCTAGTTTACAATTAATTGCCTTAGATATTAACTTGTCCGGTAATCTGTCATTTGAGAATTGGTTTTCATTGATCTTGCATTTCAATCTGAGGCAATTATTGAAATGTGATTGGGATATTGTGTTAAGCAGTGAAGAGAGTTAAAGATTAAGACATGTCCTAAACATGAAATGCATTGTTTATGAGTTTTATAATATAAAGAAGACAAATTAGGCATATTTAGTATAAAGACAAACAAGCATTCTAAGTGCTGAAAAATATTGATCTATTTCAATAAAAAAAAACAACTGAAAGATTTTTTCTTCTTTTTCAATCATCAACATCTACTATAACTGAAATGTTTCTTATTTATGGGTTTAACAAGTTATATGGAAATATGAAAAATTAGATTCTGCAGGACTGTTATTAAAAGTTCGTAGATAAATAAAATGTTGAAGAATTGGCAGCACACTTTGCAATGGAGAATGGCTTAATGGCGGCAGGGCTTATTAGCATAAAATTGTTTTGAGAACGTGTGAAGACAATGAGACTCATGACTGCAAGTTGTTTTTAAAAATGTAATCTTCATGGTAAGCAATTACCATGATCAAGATAGCTATTGTAGTTATAAGCTCTATAAAGTAATCATCAGTGCTATTCATTTGATTAGTGGCTTTTACATTAATACGAATTTTAGAACTTTCAATTATCATTGGGAGTCTAGAGAGAGAACACTAATTCGTTAAAGTAAAATTATCAAATATTAAATCATATTTGAATAATGTTTGCATATGTAATCATAACCTCAAATTTTGAAGTTCTAGTAGCACTAATTCATTTGTTAAATATTAAATCATTTTTGAATAATGTTTGCATTTGTTTGTGTGACTCAAATTTCGGAGTTCTAGTAGCACTAATTCCTTTGTCTGTATACTTTTGGATAGTCAATTTATATGATACAACTGTAGTAAATGGGACGAACTAGGTTTACTTTTAAACTTTTTTCTTGAATGTTCTGGAATCTTCTTCCAATTTGAGTCATATTCTGTAACTTTAGTTTATTCATACACAGTGCCTATGATGCTGATCTTGGATCATGAATTTTATCAATATCATTGCTATGACCAAAACCATGAACATTTCTTGTTACATTGAACTCTTGCAAATCATAATAAGGTAATACTCGCTGATCTTGGATCATGAATTTTATCAATATCTATATTGTGACCGAAACCATAAACTTTTCTTGTTATGTTGAATTTCCATAAAGCTCGTGCAAATCATAAATAAGATAATACTTTAGCCTTGTTGAAATTCACATCCTTTTTCCCTGACTTTTTGTATGTGCTTGTGTTAAACCTGCAAAAGTAGGTAATATTGTTGGTGTTAAATGATCATAACTATATTTGTTGACATTTTCTAGAATTGGAAAGAATTAAGCTGCACCGTTGAATAACCGTTGTAGATTTTTCTCCATTTTTAGCGTATATTGTAGAATCATTTCATCCAAACCACCCCACTGTTTTCAATTTTTTTTTCTTTCCTTCAAAAGCTGTTATACTTGAGAAAATTTATATTTACCCCTTGATGCCAAAAATTATTGGTTAAGACATAATTGTGGGAAGTACAGGTGGACTCAAACAAAAAAACGATTTCACGACGTTCATGAACTTAATAGTGGACTTATATGATAGCTCTAAATATAGTTTTTTGGAATAAAATTACACAAACTTTTTGATACTAATTAATGTGAAACTATTATATTGCAGTTGTCTCGTGACCATCAATTTTTTGTTCTCACTTCATTGACTTTTACGTTTTCAATCCTTCTATACTATTATGCCACATTAATTTGTATGGGATAGTTGAATAAAAAGTTTGTGCGAGTAATTATTGTAATTTCTGAGATAAGTATTTATTGGAATAAATTTTCAGATTCATCATGGTGGTGCTGGAACAACTGCTGCTGGTCTTAGAGCTGCTGTAATTATTTTCCTAATTTAATTAATTTCTTCATGCACTCCTATTCTTGATTTGTTTCATTCATCAATGGGTAACTTATCTCTTTCCATGCAATATAGTGTCCAACAACCATTGTACCTTTCTTCGGAGACCAGCCTTTTTGGGGAGAACAGGTGCATGCTAAAGGATTGGGACCTGCTCCAATCCCGGTTGATGAGTTTTCGCTTGAGAAGTTGGTTGATGCAATAAACTTCATGCTAGATCCTGAGGTAGCATAAATTCCTGTAAAATTGGCTTTGCTACATATGTTATGCTTAATATCATACCAAACAGAACATGTGCTGACAGGTGAAAAAGCATGCTGTTAAATTGGCAAATGCCATGGAAAACGAAGATGGCGTTACAGGTGCTGTGAAAGCTTTCTATAAGCATTTTCCTGGCAAAAAATCAGAGACAGAACCTGAGTCACCCCCTCCTCACCGAGGATTGTTTTGCATCAGTCAGTGTTTTGGTCACACACGACACGAGTGAGACTCCTTTCCAACTTGACAGAGATTCAAAAGTTGTTTGTCTTGTCAAAATAACAAGGAGGTTTTCCCGATCGCATATACAACCCGGCAAGCACATAACTTCTCAAAGAAATAGCTCTTGGACGATTTCATTTTGCTATTGCATAGTTTGCTTGTTAACTAAATTTTCTCATTAAATGTGTTGTGTTTTAAAATTAGAATATAAGTAATCGAAAAATCTTACTATTACAGATTATGACATCAATATTTTGAGTCACTAAATCGACACCCAGCCACGACAACAGATGATATTAACTGCAACTGTTCTTTCTAATTACATGCATATGGATTTTCATAAATACGGGGTTTTGATATGAAATAATGATTGTGTGCGAAGTATTTTATCAATTTTAAATAAAGAATACTCAAAACTGCCCAAGAAAGATCATCCAAAATTTCATAATGGTTAATGGTAGGGCTTGACAAGACTTCCAGTACTCGGGAAATTCAAAATTGGTATCCAAGGAAATAGAACTTTGGTGATTTCCGATTAGCTTTGAAATTTCGGATATGTATCAATTTAACTCAACCATGGGATGGGATTGTTATGACAAATGAAGGTATAATGGTTACAGTAAAATTATTGTAAGTACCGATTAGTCTTTTTAATGGATAAATAAAATAAAAATAATTTTTAGGTGGTCATATATATTTGTTAGTATGCGGATTATTATTTGCCAAATGCCTAACTTATGGTATAATATCCGGTGGTTGCAATTAGACATGGTGGTGGTGGTGCGACAGTGGTGGAGGCGACAGTGTTGATGAAGCCGCTAGACAGAAAATTGAAGGTGGCTAAAGTGGTCATGTTGGTGCTTGGAGAGAACCTAACATTGGATTGGTAAAAAATTCAAAATGACCTTATTTTTTATTCAGTTTACAATTCATTCTTATAAAAAATGATCAGTTACGCTAATTTTGGATAAATTTGCTCCCACATGACCCTTCCTTTTAATTTAACAAAATCAAACTAAAAAATCATTTTATTGTCTGAACTCGAAAGCCACTTACAATAGGTGAATTTTGTAAAATAGCGAGTGTTTTTTTCATTTTTTTTTTACCAATTTTTGGTTTATATCATGAATGAATGATTTAAAAGAAAGGGTTATGTGGGAGCAAATTTGTCCAGTTTTTTTGCTTTGATTTCATTAATTTTTAAGAAAAATTGTTGAATATTCTATTGTTGTTAGTTACGCTCGCTATTTGTGCGCTCGAATTGAACTGTGTTTAAGTTAAAATATATTTTTTTAATTTATTAAGATGAATTTTATATTAAAGAAAGATTTTTTTTTAAATTTTTATATTAAATGAATTTTTTAAATAAAATTCTATAAAAGATTTAGTTACATTTATATCAAATGAAAATTTTATTTCAAATAATTTTTTAAATTTATTATTTTTATGAAAATAGGTCCTTAAATTTCATGCAAATAGATCCATTTCTAAGTATGTAAATATGTCTATTTAATTTACGTTTGATGTAAATGGTTGTTTCATTAATTTTTTTTTTATATTTTTTTTTATTGTCTGAGGCCCATGATCCATTGTGCATGTTACTGCCTTTTGTCATGACAATGTGAGGTTTATTATGTGTGACAGGATTTTAGACATACTCATGTGCCTTTTGAATATGTACGATTTAGTGATTTGCCTTGTCAGACCATAAGTAGTGCCAGTTGTGTCGTATACCATGTGATTTTACCTATGAGCATAAACCATTTTTTAGGATAAAGGTAACACTTGATTTGTATGATGACGCTTGTAGAGCTAAAACCAAATTATTTTAAAACCTTCGAGCTATAAATTGGACTTAAATTTGGAATAATAATTCAAATGAAGTTTAATTATTATTATCGACAAAGTCCACGAAAAAAAAAATCATATTAAATTTAATAGTGCTCTAACATGAAGTTTATGTTAAATCATTTATGCACAAAGTAAAATTTAATCAAAAAATCATGTTGTCTTTAATGTCATGTTTTGATGATAACAAAATTGGTTAAGTCAATCAAGCAAATGAATAAGAAAGCATTAAGAACTCAACTTGAAGAATTAAGTCACAAGCTAAGGATATTTACTCTTCAATCTTAGAAAATATGTTTGTTTGTGTGTAAGTGTTGTAAGTTTGTAAACTCATTTATTTTGTGCAAAAAAATACTTTTTGTAACATCCTAAAATCTCGAGATGTTACCAGTAGGTGATAAGACAATCTACCATCTTAAGCTTTATCTAATCTATCTAAACACAAATACTAAACATAAATGGCCAATACATTTCTTAGAAAATATTTGAACAATTTTAAGAGGTGGTATGCCGCCGCTAATACATATACAACCCAAGTGTATACAAACACATCTCATAATATACTAACTATGCAAATGACTGACCATGATAATGGATACACAACCCAGCAGTAGGTTAAGAAAATTCAACAAAATAAAACTATAACTCTGTACATAGGATGAACCCAATAACCTTGGTGATTGTAACGTATACCCTCTCCTTAGTTCATGCCTCCAAAGATGACGAAATGGCTTACCAGATATAGGATCCCGTAAATCTAGAGAGTGGGGGTGTGAGTCTAAGAAGATCCAGTGAGTAGATATTATAAAATAATAATATATGAACGTTATGTAAAAACAAAATTGGTTGTATGTAAAGAAAAACTTAATTCTAAAATTTGATGAATCCAAAATCTTTTATAAAATAAATCATCGCAATGAACTATCACTAGGTGAAAAATCTGGTGTTTAGAGGCATTACGTATTGTCATCCCCTTAAACACATATATAAAATCTCTGATATCCAGGAGCATTATGTATTGGCGTCCCACTAGTCCCGAGTCTGTAACTACACAGTACACATGCTCTTTAGCAATGAAAGTAATCCAAGAATTCTCAAAATCCTATCATAAAACAATTTCATAATCACACTTTAACTTTATGAAATAAATCATTTCTATAAAATCCACAAATAATTTTGATATCTTTTCTTAATAATATAACCCAAATCACAAATTCATAAATTCACAATAACTCATCATGTAATCAACACACTCGAAAAACATTTTCAATATCCATAATAATCATAATTCCATAAACTAATAACCAAGGCAAATTTAAAGAATTTAATTTAGTTTCCAAAATATGTATTTCAAACATTAAGTTCAAATAATTTTCTGAAAAATAACCATCCACTCACTATTTAAGGTCTAGCCAATCTGAATCAAGGGGCGGTCAATGGTTGTTCCCGATGACGATTTATAATAATTGATTTTAGCTAGGATTTACAATGCAATATGCTTATCTCATAAATGAACAAATATATTGTGCATGAACAATGTAACCCAACAAGAAATTAAGATGTTTTGGATTATTACGGAGCTTGAACTGAAATTACTCAAATTAAAGAATCGCAAATTCAATTTCGATTATTCTAGGTACTACCTTACCGAACAGGGATTGACTTTAAATTTCCATTGTAATCAATCGTGAACAAATCTTAACTGAATTTTTGATAGAATCTCTTAAAAGTCTAGTTTTTGTGGCTTTTACATATTCTAATTTTGAATCCTAACGCTTGTGTTATAAATCAATCACTACACATTACGCAGAAACGAGGCAATGTTCGGATCATAATAGGGTAGCTGGTTTTCAAAATTTTATGGGAACTTGCCTCTTGACGAAATGACTTGATTTTTAACTATGTTATTCCCTTGTATATCTAGTTTTCATAGAATTTTACGGTTCTATCATCAAAGTTCTAGAACTTATTATGTTTTCAATTTACTATGCCCTATCCAGAATTTTCGGCAACCAAAATGCACATTGTCTAAATGCAAACTCACTGCCCTATAATGCATCACAATTCAACCACTATTTCTATGCATTGCCATATCCTAATTTCACAATATTTATACCTCAAAACATTGTCATATATCAATATTAATCATTGCCAATAATCTCCACCATTAACTAATTACATAATTCCTCATACAAACATCACAACTCAATTCATAATTATTTTTTAGAAATTAAAACTGTGACACCCGCAATTTCTTTTGTAAAACTCGTAGCTAGGATTGTAAATATACTTGTTAAAGTATCAAGTGTTAGAATTTTAAGAAATAATATAAAGTGAATTT
>JAXCLQ010000006.1:11905287-11922066 GCA_035584115.1 Cedrela odorata | reverse complement strand
TAGTAACACTCTTTGTATGAAATGATGTAGTATTATGTAATAATGATTAATTGAATAAGTATGAGAATGGGGTGTTAGATTCGTTCCTAGGCTACTACCCTATAGCTACCTTCACATATAATCCTAATCCTCCCGGCCATAACACTAATACAAAACCACAATCAAATTCATGTACATAAACATTTATAATTCTTTCATTCTCAACATCAATATGAAGCATACATTTTCAATATCAAACTTGGCCTCATGGCCATTCACATATAATTTCAATCTCACAGACCATTTGCATTTACTTTAAATAACAACAATGATAAGTCTATTCCTTATTTCATAAAACAATAAGTTTTATAAAATATTTTAAAAATATGAAAACAAGTAAAAATAAATCCACTCACTCTCTATCCCAGGTACTCGGCACCTAATATCACACGTATATAACATCATGAATATTGAGATTCTAAATAATTAATATTTATGTATTAAATGCAATGTTTATGATCTTCTTGTCTAAAATTCCTTAGTCTGGCATATATAATTTTACAAAGCTTTCTAATGAAGATCATTTAGTCGATTCCCAACAACAGAATCTCATGACCGCAATTATTCTAAATTTTACATTTTTATCTAAAATGGTTATACACGTTTCGAGTATTATTTTATGCTTATTTAGCATTATATAATTCTAATTATCTCAATTCTACACGATCTATGTTTCCTTCGCATCAATCAAGGTGAATCTCAAGTGAACAGTAAAATTCATAAAACTGAACTTAAAATGGGTTTATAGACTCACCTTATCTTGTAAAAGTCCGTATAAACCTCACATCGTGTTTTGGACACAAAACCCCTAAATTCTCTTCGAAACCCTAGTTTCTTCCTTGTTGTTTCTTGCCCTTTTTTAGTCTAAATGTGGTATTACATTGTAGAGGAAAAGATGAGAAATCATTTGGCAACCAATTTCGACAAAATTGTTAAAAAAATTTTTAAGGTCGAAGGATTGATGTGAGTGTTAGTGAGAGAGTATTTTTGAGAGAGAAAGAGAGAATAGTCAAATGAAAAAGACACTGGAGTCAAATCCCCCATGGGTATTTATAGAAATGAATGAAAAGACCAAATTGCTTGTCGAATTTTATCCAGATTAGCGTCATGTATCGATACATTTGATTTGGGTATCGATACCTTTAGTCCAAGTATCGATCCTTTCCTTAAGAATTCGATTCTAAAAATTTCATCGACCTCAAGTATCAATATATTTACCTTTATGTATTGATCCTTCTCTTTCAATGTATCGATACCTTTGTTGAAGATATCAATCTGGTTTAACATGTAATTAATTTCGAACTCTCTGACTTGCCACAGGTTGATACCATTGATGAAGGTATCGATCTAGTCCATCTTATAATTATTTTCGAACTCTTTGTTTTCAAATGTATTGATACTTTTGAGGAAATATCAATCTTATCAGTTTGTAATTTCTTCACAAGTCTCTGACTTGAAAAGTATGGATACCTTTTATGAAGGTATCGATCCCTTCATCAAGTATCGACCTGTAACATTAATGTATTGATACATTTGAATGATATATCGATACTTCCATTCTAAATATCGATCTCTTCATGCTAAGAATATATTTTAACATTTTCTATTCATTTTCTATTCATTTTCTAGCATCTATTTCGTTTACCTTTCGGGGGCTCCTCCCCTAATTCCTTAAAAGGGCGCTGCCCCTTGACCTTGCTTGCTAACCGACTAGCAAGATTGCCGAATGCATTAGCGTAGGGCTTTATTAAGAAATTCTTCTTATATGAAATTCCAAATCCTAATTTCAATTTCATTATATTCTAGTTATTAAACTTAAATTTAAATTCATCTATGCCTCGATAATGTATCCCTCATCTATGTCTCCAAAAGCTGAAATGGCTCACCAAGAATCTGGTCCTACAAAAATCTAAAGAGTGGGAGGGGGGTGAGTCTTAGAAGACTCATTGAGTGGAGACTGTAAAATAAAATATATAAAAATATAATTAGGAAGTCTGAGTGCTATTCTAAACAATATCCTTCCAAACTAAAATTTTTAAATCATGATTAATTGCAATCATATTAAAATCAATCTCATAAAGTTTCAAAACCAAGTCAATAAGAATTAATAAAATCCACAACTCTGGTATCTCGACCCGCGATATCACAGTTGACCGAAATACATCTCTAAGATAGAAGGTCGCAAGGGCCCCAAATCTAAATCTCTGGTATCTCGACTGAGATACCATAGATAACCAGAATATATCTCTGAGATAGAGGATCACAAGAGACTCAAATCTATATCTCTAGTATCTAGAGGCGTTACATATCGTCGTCCCCGTAGGGCAAATATCTAGAAAATCAAATTCCCAACTCATATTTAAAAAAATCTGGCATTACGTTTCAGAAACATAAAATCTCTGTCTAAAACCATGATCTCAAAAGAAATCTATAAATCAATACAATTTATCCACAATCATGATCATCATATAAAAATCCAAAATTTCACATGAAATGTATATAATTCACAACATGCTCATCATTTCAAAATCCATGTTTCAGCAATCTCACTAATATACACATTTAGGCATATCAAATAATCCAAATTGATTTTTAAAAAATATTTATAGGTTTGAACATTAAACTATACAATAATATAGTAAAGTAAAATATCCACTCACTAGTTATGGTTTGGCCACTTCGAGTCAATGGGTGGTCAATGGGTGATCGGGCTGACGATCTACAGTAAATGGTTTTCATAGGATCTATAACGTAGCATGTTTATCTCATAAATAAATATATATCATGCATAAATACTTCACTCCATTAACTAATATGATTCTGAATCACTACGATGTTCCAACTAAAATTTTTTTAATCAACTTCACAATTTCTACTCTAGGTTGAGATTAATTTTAAACTTGCAATGTGTTAATGCAACAACATATCATGACCTAAATTTCTAATGACACACTCTATTATAAGTCTAGTTTTCGCTGCCTTTTACGAATTCGAATTTTAAATCCGATCACTCAAGTTATAACTAATTTTTGACACACGACGTAACAAGACAGGTGCAGCTCTACTACAGGGCAGTCCCATTCTAAATTTTTCTGAGAGTTCATCGTTGCACGTCTTGACCTAATTTTTTATGATATTATCCATTTTTATATCTAGTTTTTATATAATTTTATGTCTTATTAATTCAAGGTTCGAAACTAGCTCAGTTTTCGTTTTACAGAGCCCTATTCGAAATTTCAGCAACTAACCCACACTCTTAATTCTATCCGAAACCTCCATGCCCTATACTTCGCTGAACTAAGCCATCACATATCATGTAATCACACTTCATTTTCACAATTTTCCTACCCCAAACACAGTCATATGAATGCACAATTACGACCAATACTCTTCACATGTCTACATTTCAGTTTCGCAACACAAACACATAAACACTGCCATAACTTCTCAAAACTTATTAACTATAGGATTTGCACATCCATTTTCATGATAATTCCACATTACTCTAACATCAAACACTGCCCTATGTATCACTAACAAATTATACAACACGTACCAATTCATATGCCAATCATACCAACACAATCCATATTCTTTCAAATCACAATTAAACACATATACTAACATCTTATTTGCTAAAAAACCATGTTTTCTTCTTCTTCTTATTCCCTCCTTCTTCTCCTTCTCCTTGCCTTCACTTATTCCTCCCTTTCTCCACCATTCGGCCAAGACCCATTTTGGGTAACATTTCCTCCTTTCCCGTGTCTCTCTCTCTCTCAACCAGACAAGGTTTCTCCATCTTCCTCTCTCTCCCTTAATCGGCCAAGCTCCCTTTCTATCTCTTTCTTCACTCTTTCTTCTGGCCAAAAGCCTTTCCTTCTTCATGGGTTTGCTTTTCACCGTCTTCTCTCTTCACTTTTTGGTCTCTTATGGGCTACTCTTCTTCCTTCTCTATTTCTCTTAATTTTGCTAAGTCAAAATGTTAAGCACAAAAATGAAATAAATAAAAAGAAAAAATGGGTTACTTAAATACATGGTATGGGCCGACCATGGCTTAATTTGGGTTTGGATTTTAATTGATTTTATAGGCTTGAATACTTGCTTTGATTTGGGCTTACATATTATCCTTATGGCTTGTATTATTATTATGGGCTTGTATTATTATTATTATTATTTTAAAACTCATCACGAGCTAACATGTTAATCACTTAAATTTTTAAAATTTTTCATTCTAGTACTTCATGTTATATCGCTATCATTACGAAAAAAATGCGATCATGACAATGCACACTGCAAGATTTTTATGGCAATTTTCTTTAAAGAAAAGTAATAGCACATGCTTCAAAATAACAAAACGAAATAATATTGTGAATTTTATTATTAGATACACATCTTCTTATGACTTGATCAGGACAATATTTAAATAGATATAGATCATCTAAAAAGAAATTATGTACGTCCCTTATAAACTTCTTCTTATCTTATGCATTCTAATGATTCAAGATTTGAACTTTTCGTATGATTCTTCCCAAACGGACAATGGATGTAAAAATTGGCAAAGTGGTGGATCTGAACTTACCATATGTGGACGACACTATTGTGAAACAAGCTCACTTTAGATCACTCATTGCGGTGTACAACCTTTTATTTTACCTCACATGTAAAATCGACAAGACATGTAGGGAGACAGTAAACAAAATCAATTTTTAAACAGCGTCGACAAATTTTTGAGATGGGATGAAAAAAGTGGGTAAAGCAAGTAAGCGACATCGCGTCATAGTCAAAGATCCAACTATTACGAAAACCAAAGGAAACAAGGCAAATGTCCACAATGAATGCAATGAAGGACGGCGTTATAGCATGTACAAAGAGGTTGGGCATACGAAACGAACATGTCTTGGGTTTGCTTGTGAAGTTAAGGAAATATCATTGTAATATCTCACATTGCTTGGTTGAGACTAGAGATGTTCCTTATAAGTGCTCTGACATTTCTTAACTAGTATGAAGAATTTTGGGCCACGGATTTGAAAACCTTGGTGTAGAGAACAAAATCGTGAGGGACAAGGAACGTGCCAGTTGTGCCACCATGAGCTATGCCAAAGCTAACCATATCATACTAGTTGGATCAGGTCATCACAAATGCTATCAGAGTCAGCTTGCTCAACTTAAAATGTGCCAACAAAGAAGTTGGGCCCTTTAAAGGGGTAGATTGTAATATCCCACATCGCTTAGGTTGAGCTTGGGGATGTTCTTTATAAGTGTTCTGACCAACTTAACTAATATGAGGTCTTTTGGGCCAAGAACTTGAAAACCTTTGTACCAAGAACAAAACCATGAGAGTTCAAGATTGGGCCGGTTATGCCACCCTAAGTTATACCAAAATGGACAATATTGTGCTAGTTAGGTTAGGTCATCACAACCATCGTCTGATGTCATTAAAGTAAGTAGATGTAGTCCTAATTACAATTTCAGTACCAGCGTGACCAAATTTTTTGAGCAGCCATCACATGAAATGAAGGATATCAGCTAGCCCACATCTCAAAAAATATCACATCAATTAGCACACTCCATTCAACAAACTAATGAGAGACCACATCACATGGATACACATGATCTTGAGAGGTGCGAGCAAAACCAACAACATATGTCTCCTTATTCCCTTTTGAGAGCCGGTGGCATCATGTTAAATTGTAAGTGAACCTTGTAACCGATTAGCTGCAATTTAATATGAAACCACCATGTTTTTTGTTGTTCAATAGGTACATAGTTAGATGGTATTTTTTGGGTAGCGCTATGGTGGTGACAATATTTATAATTATAAGGTTTGTTTTTCTTTATTATTAATGAAATGTAAATGAGATTAGTGTTTTGGTGGGGAAATTTTTTTATTAATGTTTAAAAGTAAATGTGCATGACTAGGAATGCTTTTTAAGTTATAGCAATGGTCTTGTGCCTTGAAAAGTTCACTGGGACATAAAATGTATGGATTATATATCCAACAAGATATATTTTGATTGACACTCTTACAATGTAGATACCTTGATCAATTCAATTTTTATGTCTGTATTGTGTAAGTGAATATGTTTAGTTTGGTCATCATATTAGCTATTAAACAACCATTGTACACAGTAGGTATTATGCGTTGGCTGATCATCGAAAAAAATGAAGACGTGTATTCTTGCATACATTTTTTTTCTTGTAAATCCACCTGTTGATGGCATACTCAGCATTGAGGCACCTAAACTATTATTTCATGTCATTATGAATGTCATAAAGCCACGTATTTAAAATATTAGAAATTCTTGAATAAACTCACACTTTGACAAAATTAAGAAACATATCATTACAATACCACCAATTTTGTACTTTGAATCTTAGTATTACAAATAACTACAACACTTGTGTCTTGCACCACACATTGGCATTTACAGTTTACATAAGAAGGCACATCATATCTCTAACTTGCACAAAACTAAGGATAATGCATAAAAATAAAAAATAAAATAAAATGTCCTCAATTTTGGTGAACAACATAAGAAACATGTTCAAAACTATGTGCATCAAAATTGGAGTGCTAGCAGTGTCAATATGTCAACAACATGTCACAGGGAAAAAATATACATCTAGATTGAAACAAGCAGTAGGTTATCCACATAATGCCCTACTCTCATGCATCAACTACAATTGTACCTAAGAAAATAATGCAAATAACATGACCTATCAGTAATTGCTAAGTTAAAGGGAAAACCATACATATGAATAGACATTTTAATAGAAAGTATTGAGATTAATATCTATGTTTATTAAACATAACAACTTGAAACCACTCACAAAATTGATTACATGATGAAAGCAATCATGACATTACATGCAATTTAAACAAAAATTAATTATAAACATTGAAGAAGAAGACAAGTTTATTTGGAAATGACATTGTAGTAACCTCAAAACAGCAAACAATGAGGTTCAAAATTACAAACAAAGACAATAAACCACATCAGGATACAAAAACTTACCACGCATTATAATCAAACCACTCAAGCAGTTATATGGATTGCTATGAACTAAAATAAAACTTGAAACATCCAATGGAAGAGTTGGAATGGGTCCCTTTGGGGTGCACACAGTCAAACCACATGATGTGTTTTGAGGTGATTACTTGTACAATGGACTTGAAAGATCAACACAAATATTGAAACCAATAACGTGAAACTTGAAACTTTTTTTTCATGACCTTGAAAAGAAGTTTGTAGGACTTGAAACTCCTACGCAAAAATTGAAACATCCAACGAAAGAGTTGAAACATAACCTTTCAAGGTGCATATAGTCATGTCACGGGGTGTGTTTTTATGTGGGTACTTGTACACTAGAGCCAAAACATCAACGCGAATCTTGAAATCAACAATGCAAAACTTGAAACGTCTTAACGTGAACTTGAAAAAGAGTATGTAGAACTTAAAACTCCAACATAAATGTTAAAACATATAATTGAAAAGAATAACGCAAAACTTGAAACATCTAATGGAAAAGTTGAAATTGAAACTTTTTGAGTGCACACAATCATGTCACGGGGTGTGTTTTGATGTGGTACATGTATCTTGAACTTGAAACATGCAATAAGAATCTTGAAATCAATAATACTTGAAATAATTTTACATTGAACTTAAAATAAAGTACGTAAGACTTGAAACTCTAATGCAGTAGTTGAAATTATGACTTAAAATTTGAAATAATTAAAATATTATTAAGTAATTTTTTATTAATATTAATTTTATTAAATAATATTTTCATTTTTTATTAATTATTTATACAACATTTTTGTCCCTACTTTAACTAGCTACCACTTGGGCAACCATCATTTTAGCATCGAATGCTTCCAATGTAACGTTACATTGGATGTATAGTAGTATACGTTACATTGGATGCATAGTTGTATCATCTTATTAAACTTGTTAAATCATTAGCTGAATCGCCCATTAGCGGGTGGTTGGCGTCACTCCCAAATTTTATGAGTAGGTTCGAACTCTCACGTACATGAACATGAAAAATTAGTTTTTGATATTATTGTTGTCATAAAATTACTTCAGGTAGGTCTTAAATATTTTGCAGTTAAATAATTTATTTCATTCTCTTTAATGTTAAATAATTTATTTCATTCTCTTTAATGGAAAAGAATCACTTATTAATATCCATGTAGGTCTCGAAGGTTTTTCTGATTTTACTTTATTTTATTTTAAAAGAAAAGAATTACTTGTTAATATTACGAATCGTTCTTATAACCACTCTTTTATCAGAAGAAATAGTATCATTATTTGTAAGCGACAAAACGGATATAAAAAATAATGAGATTTTTTCCGACTATAGTTGATGATAACATGAGTTTTTTTTTTTTTTTTTACCTATTTATGCAAAATAAATAAATAATTCTCTAATTGAAATTAAGAAAAAAAAGAAGAAGAAAAAGAAGTAAAGTGATAATTTCCAATATTTTGCAAGATTTATAAAAAATAATCAACTTGGAATACCCAAGGGTTTGTGGATGCAAAACTAAAATTATTTTCAATCAATGCCTTTATTTTGTTAAAATATACAAAATAAAAAAATTTAAAATTATACTAAAAGTTTAAATTCCAAAAAATCTTGCATAAATTAGAATTGAAAAGAGGTTTGATTTATAAATATTTTTAATAATTTCTAATACGTTTAAAAATAAATTTGAATGTATTAATTCTATGTTATCCTTGAATATAGTTATTTATTTACGGTTAATTTTAAATTATCACCTTCATATTTTACTCAACGTTTTCTAAAATATTTATCTTTGTTTCAAATTATTATAATAATATTTTAATTTAAAATTATCAAAAATTCACATTTCTCTCTCCTTCTCCCTCTCAGTTTCATTCTTACTAACAAAGATCACCATAGGCGGGGCTAGCCGCAGAATGGCCATTCATGGCCCTATATTGGCCATGCGAAAGCCGTGCGATGGCCTGCATTAGAACATGCGCTGTGAGTGCCATCGCATGGGTGTGATGCCAATTTGTTTTTTTTTTTTTTCTTTGTTTTCTTAGAAGGGTAAAATCAGGGGCAGAGCCAGAAATAGAAGGGCTGTAGCTCCGCCTCTGGGTAAATTTATAATTTTTAGCATAGAGGGATAATTAAATATGTATACATATTTTGATTTTTCATTGAATTATTCGTTAGTTGTACAGGTAAAGTAATACTTTTAAACCTGGTAAAAAATTGGCTCATAGTTATTACTAAGAGTTATGAGGAGCAGATGAATTAACTTAAAAACCGTTGTGTAGTTTAAATAATATTAAAATGTAAAAGAGTGATATAAAATTAACTCTTTTATTAAAAAAAAATGACAAGGTAGGTAAGTTTGTCCTTATGAATTGGTAATAGGATTTTATTCTGAAATTATTCCATAGACTATACACCGCAACTTTTCTTGGCTCTCTTTTCTCCTATTTCACGTCAGTTTTACTCCCATTAGCTTCCATTACATGTAAAGGTAGGTAAAACCACATACACCTTCACCTTCCACGTTTGACAAAATTATAACCAGATAAAAGAAAATAAAAATAATTAATCATAATTACATGTAACTCCCTATAACCATACAACAATTTTCTTTGACCGTTACATTTAACATGGCTGGTGTTACTTCATTTGCTAGACTTTTTAAGTCGCGAAAATGAGTGACAGTTTTGGTGGAACAACGACATCACTGTTTCATTACGTGGGATAAAAATCTTAAATTAAAAAGGCAATATTTTTTTGTGTAAAAATTGAGTTATATTATTTACCCATTAATTAATTTATAAACAAGGGTCAAAGAAAACTGTGGGTTTGGTCACGGGGAGGCATGTGTGATTTTAGTAAAAAAAAAAATTCATCAACTTGTAGTTTTGACAAATTTCAGAGGTATATATAATATATACGTGTGGTTTATCCTCTCAAAGTATTGGCATTGGCATTGACATTGGCACCGCCCATGACAATTCCACTTCCTTCCTCAAATCATGCTGGCTTTGATAAGGAATAGTTCCAAACTTATATATATACATATATATATTGTTTGAATTCAAACGATTTCGTATATAAATCATATACGTAACAATATTAGAGGACTTTAGTGACACTATTGCATTATTTTATTTAATATTATTCTTCACATCTGTCCTCGATCTGGTCAAATTTGGAGGTTAACATATGGTTTCCATGCAGATTCAGAAATATAACATTGACTTATGACCGAAGTGTCCAGATCAGATCGGTCGACCTTAAATTGCATTTATTAATTCTTTGTATTAATATATATAAAAAGCAAACTCACTTATTTGAATAACTGTATTTCATTCTTCATGGCAAAATTATAATATTATTTTGTGATAATGACCTAAACTTAAAAGTAAAATAAACGATTGTGATCTGTTTTCTTTGACCATCAAGAAATAAAAACCCGATTTTCATGCTATTTTGTTGTCCGATGCAGGCTTGTAACAATCTTTAGCAAATAATTAGTCAATGAAGCAAGCAAATACAGCTCCAATATTAAGCCAAAATTGTCCTTCAAAAAATTGAACTCAAAATCCATGGAGCCTTATTCTTTCTATAGCTTCTTCGCAGTATGCCTCTTTTTATGTCTGCTTAATAATCTGCCATCAAACTGCCAACAAACATACTTAAATAACTATCAGCTAGATTGCCAAGCAAACCCTTCTATATCAAGAGGTTATCTGTGTAATGGTCCTCAAAAATCATGTCAATCATTCATTACTTTTCGATCCAACCCACCTTACGATTCACCCATCAGTATTGCCTATCTTCTGGCTTCCGAAGCCTCCACCATAGCCTCCATCAATAACATATCATCCAGTGAAAAGATACCTTCTGAAAATTTAGTAATAGCTCCTGTTTCTTGTTCTTGTTCAGGCAGTATCTACCAGCATAACGCGCCTTACACAATCAAGAACTTGACTGAAACGTATTTTACAATCGCCAATAATACATACCAAGGTCTTACAACCTGCCAGGCTCTCATGGATCAAAACGACTACAAAGCTACAAATCTTAGTGTGGGTTTAGAGCTGATAATCCCCCTGAGATGTGCTTGTCCGAGTGGATACCAGGCTGCCAATAGGGTGAGTTCCTTGCTCAATTATATGATAACATGGGCTGATACAATTACATCCATTGCAAATGATTTTGGTGTCGGAGCGCAAAGTATTTTGGACGCAAACTTGCTACTACCAGATAGCCTAATTTTTCCCTTTACACCTCTTCTGATTCCACTCAAAGTAGACAGCTGCACAAGCACAACTAGTAGTTTCAGTTTTACAAATGGAAGGTTAAAGAGTCTCAACTGCAAATCTGATGCCAAAAAGTTCCCTGTTAAACTGGTTACTCTTTTAGGTATGTTTATGATCACTTAATTGGCATAACGCAGTAGTTTATTATTTGTAATATGTTACTAACTGATTTTCATTCCAGGAATTGGTCTCGGACTGGGATTTTTGTGCTTGTTTCTTGTTGGGTGTCAGTTATACCGATTTTTAATAAAAAGAAGATACAGAATGCGGAAAGAGAAGCTGTTCAAGCAAAATGGTGGGTACTTGCTGCAACAACGATTGTCATCATCCTATGGAAGTAGTGAAAGAGCTAAAATATTTACAGCAGAGGAGCTTCAAAGTGCGACAGACAACTACAACCAGAGCCGGTTTCTCGGACAAGGGGGTTTTGGCACTGTGTACAAAGGTATGTTACCTGATGGAAGCATAGTTGCTGTTAAAAGGTCAAAAGCAATTGATAAAACACAAATTGAACAATTCATTAACGAAGTTGTCATTCTCTCTCAAATCAATCACCGAAACATTGTCAAGCTTCTAGGTTGTTGTTTAGAGACTGAAGTACCAGTACTAGTATATGAGTTCATTTCTAATGGAACGCTTTCCCACCATATTCATGAGCTTCACAATCAGCATCAGCAAGAAAAAGATAGTAGATCTTCACTTTCATGGGATGATCGACTTAAAATTGCGTGTGAAGTCGCTGGGGCAGTAGCTTATATGCATTCTGCAGCCTCAATCCCTATCTTTCATCGAGATATCAAGTCTTCCAATATACTTTTAGATGATAAATACAGAGCAAAAGTAGCTGATTTTGGTACATCAAGGTCTATTCCGAATGATAAAACTCACTTAACAACAGCAGTCCAGGGAACATTCGGATACTTGGATCCTGAGTACTTTCAATCAAGCCAATTCACAGATAAAAGCGATGTTTATAGCTTTGGAGTAGTACTGGTAGAGCTTATAACTGGTAAAAAACCGATCTCTTTTGCCAGAGCAGAAGAAGAGATAAATCTGGTTGCATACTTCATATCATTAGCAAAGGAGAAACAATTTGTTGAGATATTAGATGCAAGAGTAGCTAAAGAAGCAAGTGAAGGAGATATTGAAGCAATTGCAGATTTAGCAATGAGATGTTTGAGATTGAATAGTAAGAAAAGGCCTACAATGAAACAGGTGTTGATGGAGCTTGAAGGATTGAGAAGATCTCAGAAAAGCTTGGAAATATACGAAGAGATGTCATATTTGCAAAAAGCTGAGGAAACTGGTCAAGAATCAATAGCTGACAGCTCGGTGTTTTCATTACAAATGGAGTCAGAATCATTTTAGACATCCCGTAATGTCGTGTATAAATATAATAGCCTTTATTTATTTCAGTACTGCTTATTGAGATTTGGGAGATGATAATTGTCAACATTTTTTTTCAGGTAGTTATTAGAAGATGCTTTAATTTGTTTAATTTTGTTACAGAATCGTTCACAACAGTAGTGGGAATATATATTTAGAATTTGAGAAGAAATTATTAGGTGTAGAATAAGGGATTATTCAACAATAAAATCCTATTAGTAATAGTAATTCACATGAACCAAAGTAACTATCTATCTTAATTAGTATGTTAATAATAACAACTATAATGAAGGATAACATAGTGACAAAGCCAAAATGGTAAAATCATCTTGTGAACTCGCTAGTATAATACGATTTCTAGTAGTCTTAACAAAAAAAAAAAAAGAGGCAGGCAGGCAGTTGCTTCTTAGCCACTACTAGCAAGCAGTAGACACAAAAAAATGTTATTTTCTAGCTTCTTCCAAAGTTGATGGTGAGTGAGAGAGCATCGATTTCTTTCTTGGTGTCTTGCTCACACCACTGGAAGTGGTCAAATCTATATTTTAGTTCTACTGATTTCAAAAATCGATCCACCCAAACTCCCATATGTTAGTTTAAGGTAATTTGAGAGTTTTGACGAAAATAAAAATATAACATATTATATTTAAATCTTAAAATGAATTTAATTAAGAATATGTTGTAATAATTATATAACAAAAATAGATAAATTATCTAAATTTACAAAAATAAAAATAAAAATAAAAATAATTGAACTGGCTTTGCGTGAATATTTTTAAAATAAGTCAGATTAAAATATAATTTGGCTAAAATATAGGAGTATGTATACATGTCATTTTTTCTGCTACCAATGGTGTTGTTTATGAGTTGAAAGAATATATACAATTACGCCCCAAACTAACCAAAGACAAAATTCATAGCTTGGATGCATAAAAATGACATTATATTTCTTGATGAATAAAGTCTTTTCCACTTTCACAATTGATGATTTACAAATACGACTGCTTCCAATAGTCATAGCTGATCGATGGGACTCTAGCTATGTATTGTTTTCCTCTTTTATGAATCTAATATTTCTCATGTTGTATGCTTTAAAATAGAAATGCTACAGTGATTTGGAATGAGCAGGAGAAATTTCATTTTGTTGACCATAACCAGAACCGGCATCGGCATCGGCATCAGCATCCCCTTTGGAAGTGCCGATAGATGCAGCATTTTCTTTCAACACTGGCATTATGGGAAGTTTTATTCTTCGTGAAAAAGTCATCTTCAATCCTTGTGTTGTGTGGATAGTTGCTCCTGTTGTCATCTCAACCTGCATACATGGTATTGATCCTTTTAGATATATGTATCTGAAAGGCTCTTTCTTAAAGTCTTGTGATAACACATCTGCTGAATGAAATATTTTGTTTTCGGATTTCTCCAAACATATTTGATGGAGATAAATCTATAGAAACTTGCAAAATTTTTAAAGCTTCAATCAGTCAGTCACAACTAGGGTTTCAACAAGTTTAACACAAACCGGGACTCCTAATAGTACCAACAATGGATTTTTTCAAGTCCTACAATATAAACTATGTTTTGATTCTAACAAATATTAGTAATATGCGTGCACAAAATACCCACTTGTTTCAGCCCTGCTTGAGCTTCCTCATCTCAAAACAAGGACATGACAAATTATGAATTTCAGGAACCCAATTCTAATAATAACACATTTAGTAATGATTTATGAAAAAATTAGTTGCAGGTGACTTACTGGAGGAGCTCCAAGTGCCATTTGGAAGTCAAATCGCCGAACAAGCATTGCAACAGCTACCACAGTCTGTAAATTAGCAGAAGAAAGGGCTTATAAGAAAGATGATCAACAGTTATAATGATGAAACTAAAAAGCAACAGAGTTGTCACTTGACTGTAAGCTAGAGAAAAAAGAAGCAAAAGAGATAAGAAAGGTTACAAATTTTGGTACCAGTGCAGCAAATAGTCCAGCAATAAATATTATTGGCAAATTAAATTCTATAAAACTAGCAAAGTACCTCAAATGTAGCAAACATATCACCTACGCATTTCCGTGGCCCTCCACCAAAAGGTAAGTAACTGAAACAATAGTCATTGGCATCAGTGATTTATAAAGACAGAAACATCAGGTAAAAATCCAGAAGACCATATTTACAACCCGTTTGACGGAGGAAAAGAAACATAGCAAATGAGAGAAATTACAGTAACAACAACAAATAGAAGTTCCTCAAATAAAACACAATCATAAAATAATTTCAAGTGGCACAGCTATGATTTCAGTAGACATGCGTAAGCATTAAAAGTTATTTGTTTATGCAGAAAGTTGACTGTAGTTTCAAATCAATCTTAAGCAAGAACTTGCACTAGTACAGATTCTGAAAAGGTAATGGCAAAGCACTCTCTTACGTATCTTCATCATTCCAGTCACAAGTAGTGCATAAAAGGAGGAGGCAACAATAGTAGACATTCGACCAAGAGATAAAACATATCTGTTGTAAAAAAAAAAGGTTGCATATGGTTTGTGATGCCAATGCCATGCTGTTTTTCATGTTTAGGATTATATGATCGATGACGATCTCAAAAATAGAAGATTCCTTGTCATTTTGGATGAAATAAACTAAAAATTCTAATTAAGTTAGATCTGGGGCAATTCAGTTCCTTTATTGTTTTTCACTTAACAAAGAGAAATTAGAATTACAAAGAGTGGAAAGGAATTCTCATCATTAAGTTCTAACTCATGCTGTAAATTTAAGCTTTTATCTCCCAGCAAAGATACTGTATCTCACACTATCTACTCACTGGTACAAAAATTGGCAGTCTCTGTTTTCATCACTTACTTATATTCCTTGGCAACAAATATCTAATGGCTAGATGACCAACAAAATCAAGTTGCATGAATTGTCCCAAAACCAAAATCACTCAACAAAATGACCAATAAGAAATTCAGCAAATATTGCTCAAGTGAAACAATTAAAGCAAAGGAGCAAACAGCCACAAATTGTGCAACCAAATACTTAAAATGAGTCAAATAGTACCATATGGATGAAAGCAGAACCCAATTGAAATATTACTACAATTGCCGAAGGAACCCATCTAATAATAGATAAATTCTCTCTTGATAAGTTGATGACATACCAAAAATTTTGGTTAGTCTCATTTGGATTGGGTCCATCTAGAGGCCATCTTTCTGGATTAAATTTATCTGCATCATCCCAAAGAAGAGGACTATGATGCAGGTTCCAAACAGAAATAAAGATATCTTCACCCCTGTAGGCATAAAATAGAAAAACATTAATTAATTAGCATAAAAATGAAGGAACTGAAGAAGGGGGAATGGAAATAGAAATACACATGACATTTTAAATGCATCGTCAGAAGAAAAAAAAATCAATTTAGGAATTAATTAAAAAAACATTTTAAAAAGTTAACAATTATAATAATGAACTTATATTAATAAAAAAAGGAAAAATTAAGAAATTTCATTGAGATTAATGAAACAAATGGATAATCTGCTTCCCTCCCAAATAAAAGAAAAAGTTAACAATTATAATAACAATGACGATGACGATGAAGTTATCGATGACTATGACGATGACAATGATAATGATGATGATAGGACTGATAATAATGGATATTGCTATGGCAGAACCCAGGGGATAAGACAATGCAGATTCAAAAGTATGTAATTTTGTAAATCATACGAGGAATTGAGCTGCTTTAAAGTTCTACTATTGTAAAAACTAAAATGTCATCTAACTAGACAAAATAATGTGATTTTAACCTCCCAGATTAAGCTTCTTTATTGAAGGTGTTGAAGCCTAAAATCAAGCTTTTATTTAAAATTTGATAAATTAAAGGTACTAAATACAATGGAAGAATGGAAGAAAATTTTCCTCTTTGCAGAGTGAAAAAATAAGATTCTCGCGTAACATTTACCAATGTTACAACAAACCTAAACTTAAAGCTTGCACTTCCTTACTGTTTAACAACAATTCAATTCATTCAAATTAATATAGTGATG
>JAXCLQ010000006.1:11890755-11905187 GCA_035584115.1 Cedrela odorata | reverse complement strand
TGATGGTAGATTGGATTACAACCTTTTTATAGGGTACTTTCCGAGCATGTCATCTTCAAGAGAACGACGAATTAAGACAGGTGGTTGTGGGTATAGCCTTAGGGACTGCAAAGAATTTGAACAAAATGTTTCCAAACCTGAATGCAAAAACACTAAAGATTCTTCAAAGAGATACGAAAAAGAACAAGGTTCATCTTCTTACTTCATTAATTACTCGAGTTGTATACTTAAGTTTCTTCATGTCTTCGATGGTTGGAAATCGATCTCCTAAAATAGAATCAACCTAGAAAAGAAATTTTCAATTTGGAAAGCAAAGTAACCCAATTCAAAGCATTTAACAATGATAAGATACCTCATCTTGGAGCTTGGAAACAACAGCAGGTTCCTGCAACCAGTTGAGAACAACAATGATGATATGTTTCGAGTCCCAAAGAATTTACAAATTCATAAGAACATGTAAGCCAAAGCAGTATGATTATACTTTTTTATTTTTCAATTTTCTGATAACATAGTCAAAAATAAATGTGATTTCATGTATAAGAGAAAATTGGAGGAATTAAACGGAAAATAAAATGTTGATTGCTGAGAAGGCCTGAATAAGGGTAATCGTGACATCAAGGTAATTTGATCTGGTTTAGATTAGTATAAAGCAGAAAATAGAGGGAAAGAAGAAAACAGTTACATTAATATAAGGATACGTACAACATTTTCAATGTAGCACAAGGATGCTATAGAAGAAAAAGAACGAAAAATACTAAGAGAATAAATTCTATATTGATTTTTTATCTGTACAACAACAGGTTAATATAGACAATCCTACCTACAAAAATAGGAATGTATAAAACAAATTCCCCTAATCAAATAATTATTCTAAAAATACAACAAATCTTCCTAATTCTAGGAATTTACAATTGATAATAGACTTTTTAAAACTAACTTCATTATTTCTCGACACTCCCCCTCAAGCTGGTGAATAGATGTTTTTCATTCCCAACTTAGATATAATCACTTGAAACACAGAGTCACTCAATCCTTTGGTAAGCATATCTGCTTGCTGACAGTCAATAGAGACATGATGAGCAAATCAAGCCACTTTCCAATTTCTCTTTAATGAAGTGTCTGTCGATCTCAATATGCTTTATTCGATCATGTTGTACAGGGTTATATGCGATACTAATTGCTGATTTGTTGTCGCAATAAAGTCTCATTGGTCCATCCCACTTAATTTTCAAATCTTCTAAGATAATTTTCAACCACAGTAATTCATAAACTCCTTGATCCATTACTCAAAATTCTACTTTTACACTGGATTTTGCTACCACGGTTTGTTTCTTACTTCTCCAATTTACAAGATTTCCTCCAAGAAAAGTGTAATAACCTGAAGTCTATCTTCTATCAATTATTAATCCAGCGTAATCAGCATTTGTATAAATTTCAAGTATTATTTCATCACTCTTTTTAAACAAAAATTCATTTCCCAGGACTTCCTTTTAGGTACTATAGCACTCTATCGACCGTTTGCAAATAAATCTCCTTTGGATTGTGCATAAACTGACTGATCACACTAACAGCGTAAGCTATATCAAGCCTAGTATGAAAGAGATAAATGAGTTTTCTTACAAGGCGTTGATACATCTCTCTATTCACTGCAATATCTTATTCAGCCTCTCCAAGTTTATGATTATGCTCTATTGGTGTACTTACCGGTTTGTATGCCAATTTTCCTGTCTTTTTAAGTAAGTCTGTAATGTACTTCTATTGAGAAATGAAGATCCTTTGTTTGCAATGTGCAATCTCAATTCCAAGGAAGTACTTCAACTTTCCTAGATCTTTGATCTCAAATTCATTTGCTAACCATAGTCTAAGAACATGTCTTTCCTTCTTATAATTTCCTATCACAATGATGTCGTCAACATATACTAAAAGTACAATAATCCCCCTGAACTTAAGTGTTTGATAAATAAGGTTTGATCTCTTTGGCTTTGTTTATATCACATAGACGCCATCACACTTCCAAACCTTCCAAACCATGCCCTCTAAGACTGCTTAAGCCCATACAAAACTTTCTTCAATCTACAAACCCGATTCTTCCTCAGACTCTTACCATTTTCAGGTGGGATTTTTATGTAGATTTCTTCTTAAAGATCTTCATATAAAAACACATTTTTTACTTCAAACTGTTGTAAATCCCAACCATAATTGGCTGTCAAAGACAACAAGACTCTAAATGTATTCATTTTAACAACTAGAGTGAATGTTTTTTGATAATCCACACCGTATGTTTGAGTATACCCTTTGACTACTAATCTAGCTTTATACCTCTCCAAAGTACCATATGTTTTATATTTCACTGTGTAGACCCACTTGCACTCTACCGTTTTCTTTCCTGCAAATAAATCTACTATCTCCCAAATTTTATTCTTTTCCAATGCTTTTATCTCTACATTCATACCTTGTTTCTATTTTTCATTAGATAATGCTTCAAACAAGGTGATAAGCATGGGAGTATTGTTTAAGCTTATCAGTAAGCTTCTATGAGATGGTAAGAATCTTCTAAATGTGACAACATGAAAGAATGGGTAATGAGGATGTTTGGTGCATTCTCTAGTTCTATTCCTAAAGGTAATGGGCAAATTTTGATTTGAGTCACTACTTAAGTGAGGTTAAAGCTTATGAAGTTCAGGCTCATTTAATGTAGGAGAATCAAAAGAAAGATTGGGATTAAAAACTGTTACCTTGATTCCAAAATTCGATTATAACTCTTAGGCCTACACAAGTTCATGGATCGAAGATGCTATCCGCCTTAAATATACTTAACCAAATAATCTTTTGTTATATCAAGCAGGAATAAACTCATAATTCGTAATAACTAAGTTAGACATCGACGTGGAGGGCACAGAGCTTAACAAGGAAGAAAGAACAATGGAATCCTCCTTATCTTCTATCACTAAATTCTCCCCTTGAAGATAAGAAGTAGTGAAGTATGACCGACTTTCATAAAAGATAACATCTGCTGAAACAAAACAAAAAAAAAATTGAAGGCGGATGATAACATTTGTAACATTTTTGGGTAAAGGAATACCTTACAAAGACACATTTGATTGCTTTGGAGTCGAACTTTCCCTTGTTTTTACTGTGAATATAAACGAAGGACATACAGCCAAATATTCTTGGTGTTAAGTGGTTGGTAGTTTGGAGATTAAGGTACGACTCTGAAAGGACTTCCATAAGACTTTTCTAACATAAGACTCTAGAAGGCAGACGGTTTATGAGATGTGTTGCTGAACAATTTTCTCCCAATAAGATTTAGGCACATTATTTTGGAATAAAAATACTCGAATCGTATCAAGTAGATGATCATTTTTCCTCTTGACAACTCTATTTTATTGTGGAGTGTTAACACAAGATGATTCATGAATTATCTCTTCTTGTTGAAAGTATAGGGTTAAAATATGATTGAAATAATCTCTAGCATTGTCATATCTAAATATTTTAATTTTTACCTCAAATTGATTTTGAACCCTGGCATTAAAATTTGAAAGAACAAACTCACATCAGAATTATTTTTAAGAAGAAAGATCCAACACACTCTACTATAATCATCAATGAATGAGACATACCAACATGCTTTAAAAATATTAGGAATAATAGAGAAACCCCAAATGTCACTATGGATTAAATAAAAATGAACTGAACTTATTTTATTACTAATTGGAAAAGATACTCGCTTGTGCTTTGCAAATTCACAGACATCACATCGAAAAAAACTTAAATCTAATCCCTTAAACAGACTAGGAAACAATATTTTAAGAGTCTTGAATAACGGATGTCCAAGTTGACGATGATGAAGCCAAATTTTTTCTTTATTTAATGAATAACACTCAAAAAAAATGATACAATTGACTTACCCTTAGAGAAACTCAAATTACTTGATGTTTCGAGTTAGTATAATCCGTCCCCTTTCTTAGCACTTCCAATTGTCTTTCCCGAAGCCTGGTTCTAAAATACATTGTAGGTAGGATTAAAAATCATACTGCAGGACATGTCTTGAGTTAGTTGTTTTAGAAACCAGATTCGTGAATAGTTTTGGTAAATGAAATACATTTTTTAATGTGAGTGATAGACTAATCTTAATATCTCCTATTCTTGTTACAGTTATTAGTGAATCATTGGCAATGGTAATTTTTTTAGTACTAAGGCAAAGGGAATAGTGATAATATCATATTAATAATTTTTAATATGAAATTAATGATATCAATATTTGTAAGTGTGTGTTTTTGATAATGACCAAAGTTATTGCAATGTCAATTTAATTTATGAATAATGAAATGAATTTAGACATGTTAAGAACAAGAAATTTGTATATGAATGTACTTGTGATCAAACTAAACAATTTTCTGTGAGAAGTGTGATTCAAGTTTAACAGAATCGATACTTTAAACCAAAAAATCGACATTTTAGGTAAACGGATCGATACCCTAACTAAACAAATAGATACATTTGAAGAAGGTCGATACTTGGAAGTCGAAAGATCAATATCTTGTAAGTCAGTAGCCTCATATGAAATCACCAAGCCATTCAAATCGATATGTAGAAGACGCAAATCGATACGAGTAGAAAAGATCGATATTCAAAGTTAAGGAGATCGATACTTCGTATTTTAGAGAGTTCAAAAATATTTACGAAGTAAACCAAATCGATACCAGAGTTGAAGAGATCGATACTTTATCAACCCAAGAGTTCAAAAATAATTATAAGGCAAACTGGATCAATACATATGTTAAACAAATCGATACGAAACAAGTCAGAGACTTCAAAAATATTTACTAACTTAACCAGATCGATATGTATAGGAGAAATGATCAATACTCGGGATCCAAGACAAGCTCAGATTCAAATTTCACTTGAACGGATAGATACTTCCTGACATTTTAAAGCTCAACGGTAACTTTTGCAGCATTTATGGCGGACATTTAATATACTTAATCAAACTATTAGATACAAGGGTCTTCACAAAGAGAATAAATATAAATATAAGAATTTCAGAACGAGAGAATAACATAGCACATTCTTGAAAATCATTTAACATTCATTTGAAATTCTTAATGTGAACAGTCTTTCTCTCTCTACTGTAATTGTTTTTCACTCATTCTTTGTGAGAGAAATTTACTTGTACAAGTCTATTGATATATCAGCTCTATTATGAAAGTTTTAAAACAGAATTACATTTTTTAATTGAGTGGGTTTATCTTCGCCTGGATTAAACGAAAATTGTATTGAATTTCCCTTCACCTAGAAAAAGAAGTTGTACGGTTGCCCTTCACCATAGAAGGAGTTATATTGAGTTTCACTTGACCCGTATAAACAAGGACTGAGAGAGTGGACGTAGGCCTATCTTGTCGAACCATTATAAATTTAATGTTTGTTTTCTCTCTCTACTGTTTTATTTGTTGCACTGCATTGTATTCATTTTGAACTTGAAATTTTAAATAACTCAATTCACCCCCCTCTTGGATATAGTCGACTGGGACAAAAAGTGGTATTAGAGCCTAACTCAATTAAATAAGATTCACAACCTTGAAGAATATATCAAAAAGGCATCTAGCAACAACCTAAGATAAATAGTTGAAAGACAATCTACAAACAGGCCACCATTCTTTAATGGAACTAATTACGCATACTGGAAAAAGAAAATACAAATCTTCTTAACATCCTTAGATTTCAAAATCCTTAACATAATAGAAGATGGGTACTTTCCACTCACAACCGAGGATGTGATAACTAGAGAGAAAAAGTTAAAGCCTAAAAAAGAGTAGACTCTAGAAGAGAGAAACCGATTCACTCTTAATGAAAAGGTTATGAACATCCTCTATTATACTTTAGATAGAGTTGAGTTTAATAGGATTTCAGGATGTGAAACAAAATCAATTTAGAATATGTAAAAGTCACTCATGAGGGAACAAGTAAAGATAAAGATTCAAAAATCAGTATACTTATTCTTATTTATGAATTGTTTAAAATGAAACCACATTAAAATATAAAAGATATGTTCACTAGTTTTACTGATATTACTAATAAACTTAAAGCTCTTGATAGATCTTATTCCAATGCAGATATAGTGACAAAAATACTAAGGAGTCTCTCTAAAAGTTGGAAAGCTAAAGTGACAACTATTAAGGAAGCAAAAGACCTGAGAATGTTGCCACCTAAAAAGCTTCTCGAATCACTCATGACTTATAAGTTGAAAGACAAAAGAAATGAGAATGAAGATAGAGAAAAAGGAAGAAAGAATGTTGCTCTTAAGAGTACCAAGAGGGAAGAAGAAGAAGAGGAAAGTGAACAAGAGTCCGATGAAGACGAGTTTCTTCATATGGCCAAGCAACTAAAAACATATTTTAACAAAGATAGGCCTAAGAGAAGAAATTGGAGAAAAAGAAACTTTTCAAGAAACGACAAGTTCAAGAGGAGTAACGAAGAAGAGAAAAAGAGAGAAATCATCTGTTACGAGTGCAAGAAACCAGGACATACAAGACCTGAATGTCCACTAACGAAAGATAAAGACAAAAAGAAAAAGAAGGTAATGAAGGTCACATAGACAATCCTAACTGCAGAAATAAGAAAGTTGTAAAAATAGGAATGTTAAAAATAGATTCCCCTAATTAAGGGATTATTCTAAAAATACAACAAATCTTTCTATTTTGCCAAGCCTTAATTCCAAAATACCTTGGATAGGAGATAAAAGGTCCATGTTAGAACTGCAGCTGATGTTTCATGCCCAGCAATAAGCATCGTCATCAAGTCATCACGGAGTTGCTTGCTACATACCTATAAAAAGTTGTAGCATTACCTTCAATTAGTTTTGTTAGCAAAAACCACATTTAGACATTGATAGTACTTACGTCATCTCCCGATGCCAAGAGAAAGTGGAGAATACTAGGATCTTGTTCATTCATGTATTCCTCGTGAAACTGTAGCTCCTCTTCATCTACCATCCTCTGCAGATCAGAAACTAATTAAATAAATGAAGCTAATGATAACAGATTCATCTTTAGTAGTCATGTCAAATAGCCACAAAATTACAAGAATAACATGCCCACATACTACCCAAGAGCTAGTGGGTTACATATATCAAGACAAATTACAGATTTGCTGTCAGATGTGTCCCAGGTACAACAAAAATTCAACTCAGTTGCACCACAAGAAAGAATAAAGGCTTGCACTGGAGTATCGCAAATGTGCATATGGTCAACCATCATTGTAAGCTTTAATAATGAGATTCACATCAAATATATACTAGTAACTGTATGCCTATCATTTTCAGTTCCACCAACACAAGGGCGATTAACAATTTCAGAAAACAAGCAATTTGACGACTAAGTTCTTCCATTTGAAAATTAATAGGATTCAGTAGCCTATGTTTTTCTTTGTTTCTTCTCCTTGCACCCACTGCTCATGATCAAGCAGATGGAAAAACAATTTCAAATTATCAACCTAATATCAAAACTTCATTAGCGACTTCAAAAATAAACAACAAAAACAATCCTTTACAAAATATGTTGCAGCGTTAAATATGTTTTTGCACATGTATCAACAGAAGTACAGACCAAAGCACAATGTTGACATATTACTGAAAATAAGAACTTTACCTTGCATGTAGCAATAAGATCATCAAGTGTATCATTAATCAATTTGAGGGCTGCATTGACTTTCTTGAACCGCGGTGAAATGTCTTTCCAAATAGGGATCTCCCAAACTGGAATTGGTGCAACACTTCTATCTTCTGCTTCTCTTAAAACTGTGTAAACGGCCTGCTCTAACAGGCACAGAGAAGCAAAAAATTGCGAAGCTTTGGAGTGAACTAAACTACAACTGAATATCAATAAAGATCAATTTAAATAAGTCTGGAAATAGGTTCAGCAACTACGAGATAATACCTCAACTATGCCAGCATCATTTGTTAGTGAATCAAAATCATAATTAAATACAGCCTTGCCAATGATGTCCAATGTCAAACGGGAGAAAAGAGACTCCATCTCTGCATCTTCCCCCTCAGATGCAGCAGCATCTAATTTCTTGCAAAGCCTATCTGTTGCTTTTCCGAATAGGCTAATCATAGCTGCTACATACTACAGATAAAATAAAAGTTAAATCAATGTGATAAAAAGGTCAATGCAAAAAAGGGGAAAAGACATTTTAGGCATATGGCTAACAAGTTGAGCCACTGTCAAAAGGATGTCTTTTTGTTTCACAATATGCTTTGTTAAATATATTGCATACCTACTGTATACATTTGTTCTTTTATTTTATGCAAAGAAACAGTTCTTCTATCCTTAGGGTATCACATGCCAACTGTTGGTTATAATCAATAACATTATGTTCTGGAACCACATTTTGCCTCTTTTCAGTAATATCTGTACCCACAGTTCTGAACTAACATTTGAGTTAATCATGGGACTTATGGATGTCAAATCCATATACAAAAAATGATACCTTTTGATGCAATGATGGGACTATGGCACGACGTCGAACACGCCATATCTCCCCATCTGCGGGGATCAGTCCTTTCCCCATGACAAAATCTAGAATCTCTGCCAAAATACCCTACAAATAAAAATGTACCTCCTCAAACACCAAAACTGCAAGTAAAAGGAAAAACATAAGTATAACAAACTAGCCAATGATTTTACCTTAGAGTATGCCTTTGAATTGTCTTTCAAAATATGTTTAGCAATGGAAGAATCGGATACAATCAAAAATGACTGCAAGAAGATAAATCCACAAAGGTCTCATAAAAATTCAATTACATCACAGCCTTCTTCATAATTCACTAAATTTGATTATTCTTAAGAATAACACACAACTCTCTATTCTGACAGAAAGAAACAAACCTTTGGTCCAAATGTCAACCTGAAAATTCCACCATATGTGAGATAAAGCTCATACAAGGGGATGAAAAAGGCCTCGCTCCGGATAGAACTAATTAACCCTTTCGCCTCTGGAATCTTTGGATAGTCTTCATTGGAATCAATCCAATTAAATAAAAAATCCAAAACACCAGGCGGAACGCCAAATTTTGACAAACCATTCTTCAATTGTGAAGGAAAACTACGTCCCAAAACCAAAAGGCAAATCAAAATCAAATTCACCTAAAATATTCACATAGTTCAGGAGATAAATGTAGGTTTTTATTTCTTTTTCTCTCTCTTTTCATTTCTATAAATTAAACACATAAATTAATAAATACTTCCAATCAAAGGAAACCAGAAAGTCAAAACAAAAACTAAGCATACCCATATTTCTCAACAGTAAAATCACCAGAAGCAATACGAGCAGACAACTCAGCACGCCTTTTCTCTTCAAGAAACCGGTCTACCTTCTTCACTCCATTGTCAGTTGACTCAGGCTCTCTCCCATTTGAAGAAGCACAGGTTATATTACCAAATTTAACAGTTCCTACAACCCAAATAACAAAAATGCAAGAAAAAATCGAAAGATCAACTCTAAAATTTAACGTAGAATACTGAAAAATCTTATTATAAAGAAGAAAATGTACCATTTACTTTGGAAGATTTCAATAAGTTAGCGCGAAGATTGATAGAAGAAGTGAGTTGTAGTAGAGGAAAATGGGCCGCCATAGAATAGGAATGGACTGGACTGGACTGGAGAAGCAAGAACTTTTCCAGCTTTTTAGTGGAGAATTTGCCTGTGTTGGAGAAAGAGTTGATAATGCAACAAGAACGTAGAACGTGGGCGGTATTTCACCGCTAAAAGACAGACGGGGAATCTTTAGGAAGAGTTGTGTAAGCATTTCCTACCCATATGCCAATCCGACAAACTAATTTAAGTAAATTATCTTTACTATAATAATTATTATTATTTTTAAAATAGTTATTGCTATTTTATTCTTAGAGTTTGAGGATAATTGGGTTTATTTAGCTCTTAAAATGACATTATTCAAAGGGTTTTATGTTAATTAATACAAAAAAAAAATTGAATAAATCGTCTAAATAATTTTTATAACGAAAGGAGATTTGCGCAAGTATTTTAAAAATTAAGGGGCTGTTTTTTGGACATTTTTACTAAATGAAAGTTTGATTATAAGACATTTATGTCTACATAGAGAAAAGAAAAATTTTCTAACTTTTATTTATGTGAACGAGAAAAAGTCTAAATGGTTACACAATTTTCTCTTTAAAAACTTCATTGTATAAAATCAAATCTATTAACTTTCTACTAACTATTTTAATTTTAATAATAAATTTTATATTTTACAATTTTAAAATATTGTTATCTCACAATTTTTTATTTTATTTTATTTTATTCAAATAATTAATTGTAAGTTTTCTAAAAGGACTAAATGAAAATATATATATATATATATATATGTTGAGGTAACAAAAATTTTTTCTGTGGATCCCGTGCACCAGCAACGATCTTCTTCCTCCTCGTACAATTTTTCAGCCTGCAACCATAACAAAACGTCAAGAATAAAAGTCGATTATCTGGTGAAAATCCTCCGATATTTAAAGTTAGGGTTTTACTTTTTAGAGAATGTATAAGAAGGTTTAAATTATGCAGGCAAAAGTTTTAGTAGTCGTATATGGTTGTAGTTGGTTTCTTTTTATAGGTATTTGTTTTCTTTAATCATAGTAAAATTATATGGAATTTGGAAACAAGTATCTCATCGTGTGAGGATAAAGGAGATTCTTTGGATAAGCATCGGTTTCTGAATTTTGTGAGATCATGTGCCTTTTACATAAAGCGTACTCATATGATTCTTATTTCATAAGAAATCTTAATTGGCAAAAATCCTTATTAGAAAATAATCCGGAAAGGATATGGAAAGGAAATGAATCTTTCATAAACATATAAGTGTTGAGAAGTCTCGGAAATCGTTGTCTGAGAGTTCTCTATTTATTTGAGATATAGATCAAGTGTTGTATGTTTGAAACCCTATAAGTTATGACCGAAACCCTTATAAACTGTAACCAAAACCCTTATAAGATGTGATCGAGACCTTTACAAGGTGTAGCTTGAGATTTTTTAATTATCCTTGTAAAGTCTCGACTCCTGCAAAAGCCTAGGTTCTCTTTACCATTCGAAAAAACTTTTTTCAAATGGTGATGAATTTCAAAATATTACTTATTTATTCATGCATAATCATTCTAAACTTGTAACCTTTTGAGTCTTAAGTAAACTAGGCTATATGCCTAACAATATCATATAAAAAAAATAATTTATGTATTATATAAGTACAATTAGAAACATATTTTTTAATTCTTATTTTAAATAAATAATCAAATTAGAAAAATCAAATTTATTAATTTTTTTCAAACAACTTTCTTTCCATATTTGTAAAACTAACAAATTAATGTTATAGTAAGACGCCTAAAAATTAAAAATAAACATATCATTCAAGCACCTACATTCAGACCTACTCAAATTTTAGTTAAATTTACATCTATTTAGATTTCAAAAAAAAAAAAAAAACCAAACAAACATTACCTAAAACTAAATTATTTTTCTTAGAAAACCATTGTGTATATATCTTATTCTCTAAATTTACTTGAACTCTCGGATATGAATGAGTCATACCTAACACTAAGTTTATGATATAAAAATAATCTTCTAACTTATATTTTCATGTATGTGTGTGTGTGTTGAGTTTAATGTCATACAAATTCATGTTTTAATAATAACAAAATATATCAATTCAATTAAGCAAATGAATAAAAAAACATCAAAAACTCATGTTAAAGAATCAAATTACAAGCTAATGGTATTTACTCTTAAATCTTATAAACTATATTTGTTTGTGTCTAATTATTGTAAGTTTGTAAACTCATTTATTTTATACAAAAATATATTTTCATAATGCACCAAAAGATATACTTTTGAAATTTAAGAAATGGACTTAATCGCATTTTTTAAAATTGAAAAAAGTGATTAAACTACAAATTTTTAGAGACCAAAGTGCAAGATTTTAAGAAATTTTGAGAAAATAAGAAAATAAAGAACTGGCTAGCCGATTGCTTTTCAACCATTAGACATTTTTAACAAACCGAGAAACTGATTTATGGAAAGGATCGATTGTTTACGCACAAAAATTAAATTTTTTATGAATTTAACAGCTAGTTTTTAAAACCTAACTATAAATACACATCTTACACTCATATATACAAGTTTCGAAAATTCTCTCAAACATCCTAAGTATCTCCAAACATACTTTGAGTTTCAAAACTATTACTGAACTTACAAATTGTTACAAAAATATTCATATATTTAGTTCATTCATTTGTAATATCTCTCTTGTTAGAGAATCACTTGAAGTGTTTTTCTTGATTCAAAACTTATTCTTCAATTATAAAAAAGTGAAAGAAGTGGTCTTTCACTTTGGATTGTGAAATTGAGTAATTTAGGGAGTGAATCACTTGTAACGTTTGAAAGAGTACTAAAAATATTATTAGTTGTACTTTAAGCCTTCGATTTTTCAAAACTTGTTTATAGTAAAATTTTTAAATAGATCTTAAAAGAGTAGATGTAGGCAAAGTTATACCGAATAAATCCTAGATGTTCAATCTCTTTATTCACTCTCTTTATAAATATATATATATATATATATATATTTAATTGTGTGGTTCAATTGAAGCAAAAATTAAATTTGAAATATTAAACTTAAAACCCCAATTCATCCCCTCTTAAATTGCATATTCGTATTTCAATATATATACATTATTATAAAAGGATAATTTTATATATTTATAAAATTTTGATTCATTTTAGCATTAAGGCATGTACTTTATAACATTATAGTTAGGTAGTTAAAAGCTATAATTGCATTCACACTCTTATAATAAATAGTGTGTGTGTGTAAAGTTAGTTTAAAAATATCAATTATTAAAAGTTGTACAATAATTTTATTCATCAGTTTATTTAATTTTCTTAAAATTTATTATTTTCATTGAAATATGGAATTTAAACATAAATAATAAGGAATCACAAAACTTTATAACAATAACAAAAACAAACAATATTAAATAATAACAAGATTAAACTTCAATAGAGCCCATTTATAATGGCTAAAACAATGTTAGACATTGTTCTAATGTAACATTATTAAAACAAATTAATGAGAGCTATGCATATTCCAGTTTCAAACATAAACTTGGAAAAAAGGTAGCACAATTAATCAAAACTATAGTCCCAATAGTATAGCTCTTTTATTATTTTTGAATTTCCAATTAAGATATGGCAATTAACATAAACCACCCCAGTTGTCGAAATTTCATTCAACCAAGTCCAATATCTCACTTTTACTCATCACCTATTACATGAAAAACAAAAAAAAACACAACGTTATAACTTGAATAGAATATTTTAAAATTTCAGGGATGAATGTATATGCTTTTAATTTTATCAAAATTTCCCCTAAATAAATATAATAAAAATACTTTCTTGTATAATGATTTACATAGATCAAAATGCCTCTTAGAGAAGCACTTCTCTAAGAAATGTTATTGGATATTTTTGTATATGTTATTTTTATTTAAATATGCTTTATAAAAATGAGTAATATTTTGTATACAAAATTTTATACAAATTCATATGTGTGTGTGTGTGTGTTATATTTTTGCCACATTTTCTAATTTTTTACAGGGGTGAAAAAAAAATTACAAGAGTAAAAAATGTATTCAAATATTTATTTTTATATGAAGAATATTTAAACCTGTTTAAATGAAAAAATATCAAATAAGTATAAAATTAAATTAAAAATAATAATAAAATTGAAAATACAAAAATGTAAAATGGAGGGTGGAAGAGTACTTACCATTATTATCAAGCCTTGCATTAAACATTCTTAAATGAGGATCAACAGGTAACCCCATGGCTTCATACATTGGATCATAGACAGAGTTTCTAAAATACCTGATTATTATTATTATTATTATTATTATTTTATGAAAAAAAATTAATCATATAATAAAAAAATTTTGCTTCAATTTATTAAATAAATATAAATTTACCTTATATTATTGGGGAAGTTGAAGAAATAGCTGCCACCTTGTCCCTGTGAAATCAAATTATTAAATGGATGAAGGTTTGGTATTGGTAGATTGTTGTCTTGCCAAATCATTTTCACCTACATTTTTTTTAAAAAAAAATAAATAAATTTAATGATGATTTTGGATAAAATGAATTATCATTAGCATAAAAATGAAATATGTAAAGAATAGCTTAGCATTGGAATTGGTTGGCAATTGCATGCTCTCTAAATGAGAAGGAAGTGATAATCCCATGCTAGACCCCATTCTCTATCCACAAATAATTTATATTTTATAATTTTAATACTAATTAAAGAAGAAGAAGAAGAAGAAGAAGAAGGAAAGGAGACATATAATTTTAATTTAATTAAAGCTGTAAAATGGAAATAA
>JAXCLQ010000006.1:11861647-11883572 GCA_035584115.1 Cedrela odorata | reverse complement strand
TCCGGAAGAATTCTACAATCTTTTTTTGGATATGATTAGTTAATTAATTTAACATTTTTTTTGAATATATATATATACATATTTTAAAAAAATTAATATTTTATATAATTATATTAAATTATAAGAAATATTGTATTAAAATTATATAAAATTTTACTAAAAAATAAACATTTAAAATAAATTTTAAGATGTCGATCACCTACATTTTATCTTTTATTTTGTCGTTAGGATGATTAAGATGTGCAAAAAAAAAAAAAAAAAATCAAAATGATTCAAATGTTATATTTGGTAATACAAGTTATTTTTTTAATTTTTATTTGTAATTTATTAAAATGTATTAATTTAAATTATTTTAAAAAATTAAATTATTTTTAATTTTTAAAATAAAAAGTTTTATTGAAAATTTATTTTTAGAGAAATTTTAAATTTTAGTAATACATGCTATTTTTTTTATTTGTAATTTATTAAAATGTATTAATTTAATAAAATTTAATTGTAAAAATAAAAATAACAAAAAAATGAAACTAAAAATTCAAATGGAATCAAACCAACTCACTTATAATTTGGTTCGATTCTACATATTATATTTGCTTTTAAATTTTGAAAAGGAAACTTCTTTAAATTGACTTTATTTTGGACTTCATTTACAAACATGACTTGTTTCAATTCAATTTTATCAAGTTGGCCAGTTTTGTCAATCTTAGACAGCTTTACCTCCACATTACCACTTACTTTTAATTTAATAAAAACTCAGAAATTGAGCGTCGATGTGCGCTCAAAATTGAGCACAGCCATGCGCTCAAAATTGAGTGCACAAGAGTGGTGCTTGATTTCTTCTTCTTCTGCTGGTAGTTGTTTCTTTTGGCAACTTCTTCTTTTGATTGACTTTGGAATAGTTATGCATAGTAATAATATTAATAATTATAGTAATTATTATGATAATGATTATTATTATTATTTTAATTATTATTATTATTATTATTATTATTATTATAGCAATGCAATAAAATATTAGTATAAAAAAGAAGTGGATTTCACGAATATACTATTTATAAACGTGGTATTATGTATTATTATTTTATGAATTTTGTGTATTTTAAGAGTAAATAGTCATATGAGGTAAAATTATTTAAAAATTATAAAATTAGTAGTGTTTATAAGATTAAATTGAAGTTAATGTAAACCGATTTTGAAAAAAACCTTAAAAAAATTTTAGTTCGGACGGTTGGGTTTTTATCAAACCGAAGCGAACGGGCCCGTCCGATTCAAGAAACCCTTGCCCGCAATACCCTAAACCCTACCGTTCTGTTTAATTAAAATTTTTTTTTCTTAAAATAATTGTTCTGGAAAAATACAAGCCAGCCACCGGATTACTCTTAGTAAATTCCTGGCTTCTCTCTAGGTTAAACTCTGCGGAACAAAAGCACGATAGCCAAAAGGTTTGTATTCCAATTTCTGCAACAAACCCTAGCTCCATTCCGCAAAATATCTTTGCCTCAAAGTTGTGAATGAATGAATTCTTCTTATTGTTTGTAATTATGTTCTTTTGCTTGGAAAAAACGCCTAGAACCTGGGTTTAGCTCACAAAATTTGATATTACTGCGATACTTGTTATTTCCCTTTTGTTTTTTCTGATGTTATGTCCTAACAACGTTTTATTATTATTATTATTATTATTTTATGTTAATTCCTTATATAATCACTGACCCGGTTGTAATATCAACTAGTTCTACTTTATTTCTGAAACCTGGATTTATTTTTCTTCAAAAATTAGCTTTTATATGGTTTAGGATCAGTGATCCCTTTTGTTTTACATACATTACAAAACAACTTCTGGACATTTGCTATTTCTAACGGGCATTAGTTTTTCTTGTTAGGTGTAATCTCAGCCATAGAGAGTCCACAAATTTAAGGGACTGAAAATTGTGTTATTATTTGTGGAAAATAAAAGGTACCATTAGTCTTGACCGTTGCTGTATATTTTGTTGCTGATTATTTGTTAATGTGCATGTTGGTAATATTCAGATTGCTTATCTATGTGCTTTGTAGGAAATTAAATGTTAATTTTGGATTATCTGAAAATTCTGCAGATTGTGCGTCCAAGATGGGTGCAAAAGAAGAAAGTGAAGTTCTTGGAAACATTCTGCCTCCTATTGAACAGGTTCCAGGAGCTGATTATTTTTTATTCATTCCAATATCTCAGTGCCGGCACTTCAATACTTAACTACTCATATTTTCCTTATCTTCAGGAGATTTTTGATGAGTTAGATAGAAAGGTGAAGAAATATCTCAGAGGAGAGGGTACTAATTTAGAGGTATGACATTGTCGATTGAAATTTCTTTCCATGGATACTTGTTTAAATATTTATCCTGTCATAAGCTCTTCATGTTTGCAGGCTTTACAAGACAAAAAATTGAAGGGTCAACTTGCAGTTAGAGAACAATTATATGGAAAATCTGCGAAAGCTGCTGCCAAAGTTGAGAAGGTAAATTGGTTTCCCATTTGACTAGTTTATCTTTACAATCTTTTTCCTCCTTGTATTTTTTTTTAAGAAAAAGATGAAATCTTTTAGAAGAGGTATTTTCATAATGTGTATTCTCTGTTAAAAGAGCATATTCAACATGCTTCTTAGAGAA
Organism: Cedrela odorata; assembly: GCA_035584115.1. Lineage (NCBI taxonomy): Eukaryota > Viridiplantae > Streptophyta > Magnoliopsida > Sapindales > Meliaceae > Cedrela > Cedrela odorata. The sequence continues at coordinate 11,880,935 of JAXCLQ010000006.1, read as the reverse complement.
ATATAATGGGTTAAATGGGGCTAGTTGGTAAAAAATTTTTCTTTATCAAGTTTTTCATCTAAATTGCCGACAACTTTGGTATTCTATTGTACCAAGTTTTGCATTTTTTTTAAATTCTTACTGTTTCTTTAGCTATTCAAACAATAATTGAATCTGAATAATTTTTGAATTTTTGGTCCTTTCTTTCAGTGGCTTATGCCAAGTGAGGGAGGCTATTTGGAGGCAGAAGGTATAGAGAAGACATGGAGGATCAAACAGGAAGCAATTGCTCGTGAAGTAGATATCCTAAGTTCTAGGAATCAATATGACATAGTGTTACCAGGTTGATACCGGCTCCCTAAATACTTCTTTACGATTTGATATTGCTTAATATTTTGTTTGAACCCATTATCTGTGTAGGGGACAATTTTAACTTCATCTTTGTCAGTTCCCATGGTGAAATTTTTAAGAGGGCATATCTGACGTTATTGCATAGCTGGTTTAAATCTCAGATAAAACACAAAAGTGTTACCTAAATTAAGGGAATTGTTGCAGTTCTTTGGGGTTCGCTAAAATATTGTTGTTATTGATGCAAAGTTCTTGGCAGAATAAGGGAAGTAGGCTAAGGAAATTGAAAGTAGTAAAGAGTTTTATTTTGTTAGATGACTGGAATGGGATCAGGTTCTTAACCTCTGTTGCGGCAATTAATGAGTTTGTGGGCTGAAATCTGTTAATTTCCTTTTGCATTCAACTATGAAGAGACTGGGTCTAGGTTCTGACTCATAAGGAAGCTTTATGAAAATGAAAAGCAAAATTGTGATTCAGCATGCAATGAAATTTGCTTGGATTATCTGTAGATATAAAGTGGTCGCCAATTGCATGATTTTCTTAATATAGTACAGTGTGGTAAAGTGCCATCCTGTATTCTTCATAACTATGTTAGGCTTGCCGGGTTCTGCCTTAGGTTGTTATATGAACGGCAAAATTTAGGTAGAAACTTAAAAGTTTCTTGTTTTATGCCATGTCTTTGTCTTACAAGGTATAAATATAAGTGTTCTTGGATTCTTTTTCAATCTTCTGCTTTCTCCATTTAGAGTTTTTTTATGAAATGCATTTTCATTACATGTGACCATTTCAAGTATCTAGGTTGGTGCTTTTATGATCTATAATAATTTTTTGGCCTTTTGGTCATGTTGCTTGATCCATAAACAGTCCATTTCCTCCTTGAAATCAATTCTGCTCTATTAGGAAACTATCTTAAACATGCTTCATGGCTGATTTATTTCCTCCTGTTAAAACTAATGTTTTAGACCCACCTGTGCAGAACTTGGTCCGTACACTCTGGATTTTACCTCAAGTGGTCGATATATGGCTGCTGCTGGACGCAAGGGGCACCTGGCGGTTCTAGACATGAAGAATATGAACCTAATTAAAGAAATTCAGGTATGCTCTGATCCTTCAAAGTCGAACTGCCTCTTACTGAGGTGCTGCCAAACCTTAGATGAGATGTTTTATACCCGTTGACAAACTGGCTGCTGGGTTACTTATATTATACCTTGGAAAGCTCATTTTATTTTACATGTTCCTCTCTCTCTTTATCTCAAAGAATTTATTTAGAATATGAAATGTTATCCCAGGGTTAGCTACTGAAAATTGTTATTTTCTTTTTCCTACTATTTGCTAGATATCTTAGTGTTATTTTATATCCATTAATGGAGTGATTATCTTTGTTTGGCCTTCTAGGGTCAAATCGGAAGTTTAAACAGATTTACTAATGGATTGTTGATTCATTCAGGTTAGGGAAACAGTGCGTGATGTGGTCTTCTTGCATAATGAGCTATTTTTTGCTGCTGCCCAGAAAAAGTATGGCTTTTTTTTTTCTTGGGGTCTATATTAGGTTCATAGGCATAAAAAATATTGTTGTTTGTTCCATATATAGGACGCATTATGAATAATATATTGATGCTTGATATCTTGTGAAACCTTCATAAGAAATTGAAAAGGCTTAATTGAATAATTAGCTCTTCTTATCTCCTGGACCTGAGGTCCATCATGTTTCTCCCTATGAAAATTGAGAGAGGGACTTTTCGAGCTAGGTTTGGTATTCATGCATAATTTTTGACTGCTGGCAATCAGATTAATTTGATGGTCAATTCTGATGATGAAATAAATTTGGCCTTTCCATGAAGGCAAAAACAAACTCTGCACAATCAGATTAGTTATTTTGTCCTGATTTAGCTGCTTTATCACAACCTGTAAATGACAATCTTCATTATTCCTCCAGTATGCTACATAGTTTCTGTAGACTGGAAACTAGTGGCATTCCCATGCCCTTGTTATGGCTTCAAGTTGACTTAAATTTGAACTCCTTGCAATCATAACTTGTGGGGTTGACCAAGTTACCATTCCTTTGTTGTTTTGGTTTTCTGTAGTTTATGTTTTCTACCTAAACACATTTTGAAGCTCACATTCAGGTGCACCCCTCTCTGTACATGTTCTTTTAACTTCCCAACATGCTCTGTTTTGAATATTTTATTGATTTGATAAAAGTATATTTTTGTTTTACCAATTACACACAGACTATCATGCCAACCTGTTTGGTAGTTGCGTAAACGTGTTTTCGCTTTTACCTTTAATTTTTATCTGTTGTGCCATCTCTTAAAGATGGCCTCAAAGTTCTGTGTTGCTTCTTCAAATCTCAATATGAACAATAATATAATGTAATCAACAGAGTAGTCTGTAGCTTTGTTTCAACTGAAATAGCTAAGAATTTTAAATTATGGCAGGTACCCTTATATCTATAACCGAGACGGTACCGAACTTCATTGTTTAAAGGTCAGTTAGCTGTTTATGGATGATTTTAATCATTTGGGCCGTGGCTCTTTGAAATCTGAGAATGATTTAGGTGTAGTACAAGCTAGCAAGACTTAGAATTTATGCTCTTTACATCTTACAGGAACATGGTGCAGTTCTGAAACTTCAGTTTCTGAGAAACCACTTTCTCTTGGCATCCATAAACAAATTTGGGCAGCTCCGTTATCAGGACGTTACAACTGGTGAGATGGTAGGTAATTTTCGGACTGGTCTAGGCCGTACAGATGTAATGCGGGTGAATCCCTTCAATGGGGTTGTCGCTTTGGGACATTCAGGTGGTACTGTAACCATGTGGAAACCCACCACTGCAGCTCCTCTTGTCAAGATGTTATGTAATCAGGGACCTGTTTCGGCATTGGCATTCCATCCTAATGGCCATCTCATGGCCACTTCTGGCAAAGAGCAGAAAATTAAAATTTGGGACTTGAGAAAATATGAGGTTCTCCAAACTTTACCTGGGCATGCAAAGGCTTTAGATTTCAGTCAGAAAGGTTTGCTTGCTGTTGGAACTGGATCATTTGTACAGATTCTTGGAGATTTCTCTGGATCTCAGAACTATGGTAAATACATGAGTCATTCTATGGCAAAAGGCTACCAACTAGGAAAAGTTTCATTTCGACCATATGAAGACGTGTTAGGCATAGGGCACTCCATGGGTTGGTCTAGTATTCTTATTCCAGGATCAGGGGAAGCCAACTTTGATTCGTGGGTGGCAAACCCATTTGAAACCTCTAAACAGAGGAGAGAGAAGGAAGTGCGCTCTCTTCTCGACAAGCTCCTACCTGAAACTATCATGCTGGACCCAACTAAGATTGGTACAGTGAGGCCAATAAGGAAGAAAGAGAAACCAACAAAGCAGGAGACAGAGGAAGATATGGAAACTGCTGTTGAAGCTGTTAAGGGCATTACTATGAAGAATAAAACAAAGGGTAGGAATAAACCAAGTAAGAGAGAAAAGAAGAAGCAGGAACTTATTGCAAAAGCCAAGAGACCTTTCTTGGAGCAACAATTGAAGGAAGAACAATCATTATCCAAAAAGAAGCAAAAACTAAGCGGGGAAAGTGAACTACCATCATCTTTGCAGCGATTCGCACACAAGAAAGCAACAACATGATCTTGCCAAAATTTTGTTTTGTACCCAATTTTTGAGATGTATAAATCTTCTTAGTACCCCTAATATTGTTTTAAAACCAAAAATGTATCGGCAAATCAGTTATGGGAAGAGAAGACTCTTTGAGTTGTTACTTTTGGTTAAATTTTGAGTGTAGGTTAAAATTGCTCATAGTTGAAGAAGTGTAATTTTTCCTCTCTTTCCCGAAAGAAACTCAGTAATTGACTCAATCGGTTGTGCTGTGCTAAATTGAAACAATCAGGTTGCTAGGTTTCGATTCATTTAATAGTAGGTGACTGCCTTGCGGGGAATTAGCTCCTGCTACACTATATCTTCAATTTTCTTGCACTGGCTAGGCCTCGACATTGACTTGTTGAGATGAAAACCACCTGACAATTATAAGTTATTAATAAGCTTTAAAAAAATCCTTGCAATACAGACATGATAAAAACAAATGCCTTGCTCTCCTAGAATAAACCGCAACATAGCACATTATTCTTCTTTGAAACTAAACAATGATCTTTATTCCTATCCAATGTTTTAGGATACATTTGATGAGTAACGAGAAAAAGAATATCAAAATCAGAAATGTCAGAACCAAAGAAGAGTAAAATCATGAATAGACGAGGAGCTAGATCCCATTGTCTTACCACAATTTAACCAACTAGGTTTAACTCCATCCCATCCCATCCCACGCACAGACACAAACATTCTATCCATCCATGCAACTAAATATTGTCCTAATTCTTTATTTCTGTTCCATATAGAATAGGAGGTACGCTGAAAGATAACAATCAAGAAAATGCTAGTATTACTTCTCTCTCCTAAACACTGGAAGAGAATGAGCCAGTTCCAGCCGCCTTCCAAATTTTGACCCATTCCTCCATGGCTTCAGCAGCATGACCAAACATAGGATCTGAGTTTCCAAGCTGTTCTTTTAATGCTTTTGCCATCTCAAGCAAACAATCCTCAGCTGTAGTTGCTTTCTGTGGCAACCTTACTGACTGAAAGAAAGTTACAATCTCCTCCATCCATTTCACCCCTTCCCACTCTTTTTTCAAGCTCTCTATCGGGTTACCCTTTTCCTTTCTCCACACATAAGGCAACCCACTTTTAATTCCAACACCCAGGTGATCGCATACAACCTTAGAACACATTCCACACCAAATGTCTTCAATTGTTTCCCACCTCAGCTTTCCTTCTAGAGCCAACCTCAAACCTGGAAACAAAGCTGGCCCCACCACCTCACGATCAAAAGCAATGTTAATTCCACTAATGGGCATGAGGGTCCTGGCTGGAACAGTCATAACAGCATCAACATAGCGAGAATTCCTCTGCTCTGGCTTCAGGGCTTGGGTAGGTGCATCATAATCAGCCAAGTTTAGCCAGAGGCCACATGACAAAGCACAGTTAACCCCATTTCGCAGGCTAAATGGGTACCCACGAACAAAATCTACTCCCTCACGGTAAGGGTCATAGAGTGTGTTAAAGAAGAAAGGGGTGGCTGGAGTTTTAAGATTAATAATATGCTGGGCCACAACATCTATCAAATTGCCATTATTGTCCCTAGCTGGAAGGCAGTCATCATCAATGGAGATAATGTATTTCTTTCTAGACACGAGATAACCAAAATACCTGCATGAATAACCAGAGAAGAAAAGGGAAGTGGAAGAACCCACAACTCGGTCAATGTCAGACTTAGTATAGACATGATGGTCAAAACCTTCAGGTATATTGAGTTCCTCTTTGAGATCAGGATCTTTAACGATTATCAGGTGGAATTGAGAGAATACTGGTCTCCATTCATTCAAGAATTCTGTCAGGTCAGATTGCAGTGCTCCTATGACAATGTCAACCTCACTGTCCTTGATATTTTCTAGAGCCATCTTCCCAAACTGAAAGGATGACAATCCAAATCCAACAACTTGTTTGCCTAAAACAGCTTGTATTTGAATTAAATGTCCTCAAAGGTATGTCCACACAAGTTCAAAAAAAATTAAAATTTCTCAGAACATCCTGTCAAAAGATAATCAAAATGTTAGAAAATAGATAGTCTGAACTCAAATTCAACCGAGTATGAGAATAATGAAAATTTCCACATTACTTACTAGTAGGAAGAACAGGGGTGAGGTTATGCTTGATGTTTAGTGCCTGGATCAGAAATAGGACTTCATCTTTTCCCGTTGCCATGAACAATTTCAAAACTTTCTCAGTCAGTTTTCCAGCATTCAATGTTTTCTGTGAATCATGAAAATCAGTATAAGGATGCTGATATAATAGACAAAAGCATAAGGAAGAAAGGTGAGGGGCCTAGTGATGCATAAAAAGGCAAATGAACGAATAATGTATGAGTAAAATTGACGACCAAAAGAGGATGTGTAGGACTCAGATGAGAACAAGGAACAGAAGCACCCCTGCTAACTAGAATGAAGAAATGGAGACAGCATAACCTGATAATCTTTTCTTCCATATCTTACACTGTTTCGGAAGGGGAACTGAAAGCTTTCTAACAAAAATGTTTTTTCCATGGTTTCTTCTAAGATTATTTTTCCATTCAAAATCTCCATCATCACCTAAAAATAAAGGTACAATACAATTCATGGAACTTTTTTTTCTCCTTTTTTGTTCATTTTGCTGACGTTTTCAAAAGCCCAAAAAACATAAAAAATAACGAAATAGCACATAGAAAATGTTTATTAAAAAGGGCCGAGAGTAAGAAAGGGAGCAAAAGATGGAACTTACCATACAAAGTAGGTGAGAGTGGAACACATATTGAACATAAGCAAACTATTTATCCACTCAAACATATAAAAGGCAAACAAAGTGTGCAATAACATGATCACATTAATTTTCTTTTTAGGTGGTGGGAGGAATAGGAACACGATCACTAATACATATGCTTGGAATTCTAAAGGAGAGGAAAAACAAATAAAAATTAAAAAAAGCAATACAAGAATAAGAACACATTAAATTTTGATTACTTAGGAAAGAGAAAAGAAAAGTGCCCATGCACACAAAACCAAAGGTGGTGCAAAATTAGCCGTCTAGATGCACAACTTAATGTTTTATGATTATGAAACATCACCCTCAGAATATTTTATTGTTATTTGTACCAATGAAATACAAAAGCAATAACATTATTCCCTGTCGAAAATTTTGGTGAAACTCAAAATTATTAATATAATTTAATTACCCTAGTTATCAAAAGAAAATCTTTAATCCCTATGACAGTTTTGGCCACACCCATAATTTCCTATCAAAGGAAAAACCACAATCTAATCAACCAGTATCAAAATTTTGAGTTTGTCCACATAACAATAATATCAAGTCTTCAAACTTCCAACCAGTATCAAAATTCTCTTCCTCATATTCTGTTAGCCAACAAATCCAATTTACCTGAATCTAATCTCGAAAGATCATGTATTTTGAAACCCCTAAAAAACCCATATTTAAGTATAAACCCTACCTAACAATACAAACCTATTGCTACACTGCAATAAGCTTAATTACCCCTCAATCAAACTATATCAATTCCACCACGAATTATGAAAAAAAAGAAAAAGCCTCAGTGCCTTACACCTCCAAGTATTCAACCATTCCCATCATATCAATTATAAATTCTCCAGGATTTTAATCCATTTGTGTCCAAGAAAATGCAAATAATCAAAATATAGACTGCACTGTTTTACATTATTGTGTATCCTGCACCCTAAAACTAATGAAAATTCAACTTTTGGTTGGAACATATCTAACATGTATTAGACAAATAATATTTCCCAACAAATCATATCATGGTTCACACATTCAACACCAAAATAGCTTTTTCAAACAACAATAATATCCAACAGTCTTCGATTTTACTCACAAAGGCCCAAACTTAATTGATTATACAGCTTGCAGGCGGTTGACTATATCACCCTGGGCATAAACAAAATAAAAAATGAACTTATAATTCTTTCACTGATCCAAAATTTATGCCATCCATGTAATAGCAAACATATTCCATCAACGTAACAAACAAATTACGATAACATTAAGGAATAACAGCCATAACAACAATCCATCTCGTCAGAATGATGAAATAAAATAAAATAACCAAAAATTAATAACAAGAAGCATCAGCTAACTAATCAAAAAAGAATCCAAAACATAACTGAATCTACAGCAGACAAAACAACACTTTCTTCTTGTTTCTTATAAAATACGATATGGGTAGTTTCCAAAGAATTCATAAAAAAACAAGCAAATCCTATTAGAAAACAAGAATAGCAAACTTAATAGATCAATGATACGGAGAGAAGTAAAAGGATAGTACCAGGAAGAGATCGAGGAGGATGTGATCGGGAAGATAAGAGAGATCAGATATGTGAGAGAGGTTAAGAACAGCTTTATCTATAGCTAATGATAGCAGAGATGGCGGGGTTCTCATTCATTTAATTAGACAGAAAGAATAGTTCAAAGTTTTGTCCGAGTTTAGTTGCTTGCAGCCTGCAGCGACGTTTATTTATTTTTCGAATTCGCCGTCTCCTTCGATGCCCGATGCTTGCTCCGCTGACTCTCCTCTCTAGTCTCTTCTCTCTCTGCCAAAGGATCTCGTACCTTAATACGCACCGTTTCATGTACACATAAAACGGGGCTGTTCTGACATATTAAGTTGGAGGCCATATTGTACTGTTTTGCTGCGTGGTCTTGATCAATCCAAGAAGGCCAATCCGCTAATATTTTCAGTTAAATCTATTGCTGATATTGAGAGTACATTTATCACAAGTAAAGTAATATAGTTATTAATTTTAAATAAATTAATCTTTTTTTTTTTAAAAAAAATTCTAACAACATTATCCTCATTTAAAAAAAATGTATATTTAATTGTCTAAATGTTTTCGATAAATATAAAGCGTAAATTATAAAATATAAAATAAATTTTAATTACTATTTTTTCAAGAATATTACATATTTTATGATTATTGATCTGTTTTATATTATTTTTAACAACCAACAATACAAATTCCAATATTATTTCTTACAACACAGAAAGTAGTTGTGATTACTATAACAAACATTTATAAAAACCAAAAGCATTACTGATTACTCTAATAATATACTTCAGCATGAATAAGCTATATATATAACCAACATTAAAGCTCATGCAATTCATAAATAGCAAAACAAAACAAAAATCTAACATCTAGAAAATCCATGGAAATAAATAAATACATGCATGCATGCACACACACACACACATATATATATATATATGCATCTGCTACCTCACTCCAACAGTAGGCATGAGAAATCGAAGCTTATCATTCATTTCTTGGAGATCACAAGGATCCCTAAACGACGCCGGTGGCTAAACTCCAACTCCAGTAAACAGGTAAATAGTCTTTACTTCCTCAAAACATGTCAACATGTTTTGCAGCTTTATATCCCACTATTTTCCGCGTTGCATTGATTTGTTGCCATATCTTTTTCTCACTATACAATACCTGTAGCAATTAGAAGTTATCTTCATTTTACCAATCAGTGCAATATCCACGAGAAGCCGAGGAAAATTGATCAAATTTATGAATATAATATATGCAAATCGCCACTGTCACTTCCTACAAAACTTCCAACTTGCCTTTTTTGGTATAGCCTATCTCATTGCAACTCACCCTAATCACATAATAAATATTCAAAAAAGAACTAACCTAAATAATTAAACAAGAAAGATGTACATAAATGTAAACCTTGCTGCAAAAATGTATTACTAAATTTTAAGCCCAATGTTAAATAAAAAAATCAGAGGAAAAAAAAAAAAATCAAAAGCATTTTGGAGATATTGCAGGTTTTTATAGAGCAGCCAAGCATAAAATGAAACACTGCCACTTAAGTTAATGCTCTTCTTTAGAGCCTAAAGTAAGTTATATTTAGGGACAGAGCCCACCAACTCAATACGAAATTTATAGTTTTAAATTAAGATAAGATAATAAGATTATTAAATAAGTGACACGATTAATAATTATATTAGATTAAAATTTATAATTTTTAACATATAAACTCGTTCATGATATGATTAACTATTCAAGTAATCATACTAATTTATTTATAATTTAGTAAATTTATATTTATTTATTTTTAAAAAATATTTAATTATATTTAAAATAAAAATAATTAGTATTTAAGAAATATTATCATAAATATTATAAAATATATTAAAATATAAATAAAAAATATTAAATATATGATATGATTACAACTGTTTAATCATTTAATAATCTTGTTGGGTTATGACTTTTACTTCTTGACACGATTATTAAATGGGTTAGATTATAATTTTTCATTTATTGATACGATTATTAAATAGATCGGGTTCGAATTGATATCTTTTAATAAGATACCAAATATAATACAATAACTCAAATTAACTCAAATTGTTATATTTAATTATATTAGGTAGTGAAAGCAAATGTATTTTTGTACTAACAAATATTTCAATTTAAAGTAGCAAGAGCTCAATAGTTAATTTCAAACTAGTCAAAAAACTCGCATGTTTACATTTTTAAATGGTGATTTAGATGAGATGATAACACTTGTACATGCCCTACAACATGTCTATAAGTTCCATGATTTACGTATATATTTTTCCCTTTCAAGAAAGGGGTGAAATTTTGACATGAAATTGATGAAAACTAGTATACATACTGCTTCAACTCTTAAGGCAAACCACAAAATAAATTGCTCATGTCAGCTCTGTAAAGCTCGTGATCGTTTTGAAAATTGACTAAGATTAAGGATAGATCTGACTTCAACAAATTATATTGAGAGTAAATGAATTGTCCTGAAATCTCGATGCTATATGCTTTAACATATCGGATATCACTTTCATTAGTATACATATTCGTGATGAGTGAATAGAACTTTCATTAACTAAAAATAAGCATAAATTGGCAGCGTAGAGAATATGCAATTACGACATGCTAACAAAACCAACAAATAATCCTATAGGTACTGAAGAGTGCAAATCTTCCACTCTACAGACACTGGTGAGTTCCCAATTGAAGGGGGAAGAAAGAAAGGAAAAAAGCTTAGGGCTCAGAAGATTGAAATAATCTAGTTCATTATCATTGGCAACCTCAAAAGAAACACATACCTCTCTGTTCAATAATGATAGTCCTTATACTAATAGGAAAGATTGCCTTGTAATAGGGGATTATAAAAAATTTTGGTGATCTGGAAGACATAGATTAAACCCTAACCTTGCTGGAAGCCATACCGAAGTCTTTCTCTGAGGAAATTTCAGCAGTACGATTACTTACATGTTCTCTTGCAGAAACAGGAAGCTCCGTTTTATCAGTGGTCTTATGGATTGCATAACTTGAAGATTTCTCATTTTCCGCAGATGAATCACTAAAGTTTATACATGGACTCAAAATCATCTCTAATATGAAAAGAAAAAAATGGATTAAAAACTATAACAAGGAGCTAATATTTCCAGACCTTTACGCAGCTTCAGCAGCGTCATAATCTATATGGGAGTAATGCTGAGAGGCAGCATTTCTATTATCATACAAGTCAAGTCTACTTTCGTCCGTAATTTCTCTTGCATCTTCTTTTGTGGATTTAACAATTTCCTTCTCTTTCTCCAATTGGTAATCTTGTAGAGCATTGTTATTGGTAATATTATCATTTGCTCTTCCTCCTTGCATCACAGCAGGCTTCTCTGCCTTTGGTTTTTATTGCTCTTCTGTAGTGTTGCCAACATTTGTTGTTCCAACCATTTCAACTTTTGATCTTTCTACTTATAAACTATTATCAACATCCCTTTTCTTTAGCAAACTTTCTATTTTTTTCATCTCCTCTGGCATTGCATCTACATTTTCCGCGTAGCCTGTCTCTTTCATCTCCGAACTTTCTTTGGGAATTTCATCACTATTATTTTCTTCTATTTTATGTTTAATTACCACCGGAGGTTTCTCCATTCCGAATATTGCCATAGTCTTTTCTATCTTTAAATGGAATTCCCAATTCTTCTGCATTCCTAACGACTTGCTGGTCTGCCTCCTCTGCATACACAGGTAATTTTTCTGAACTCTGCTTGTCCTCCTCTCCAGTATCTGTCAGACCATCTTCCTTGATTTTTTCTAGTAATCCTCTTGTCTCTCTCACTAATTCCTCATCTTCCACAATGTAAGTATTCTGACATAATTCTATAACTATGTTTGTCACTTCAAATGCTGGTGCCCCTTCCTCAACAACTCCACCACTTATCTTGTCTCCAGCAATGTCAACAACAACGGCATGGACCTCATCTACTGGAGGCTGATCCCAGCTTTCAAGTATTAATTTCTCTTCCTCTTCTCTAACACCTCCAATTTTCACCTCAATTTCTACTGCAGGTTCTTCCTCCATTTCTGTATCCTCGTACTCACCAAAATCTTCTTGATACCCATTTCCCTCTGCAATCTTGTTTACGTCTTTTCTAACACCTCCTTGCACATGTTCATCTTCGACCAAAGCCTTCCCTTCATGAACTTCATCATTATCTTTCTCATCAACTAATTCGATCCTTATCTCGACATTTCCCTTGTATCTTCTAACATCTCTTCTTCCTCCTTTCCCATATCAATATCTCCTTTAAGCCCCACATAATAATCTCCTTCATCATTAGACACTGTTCCATAACCAAGCAAAAATGGAGGTGGTTTAGACCCTGGAAGTAACTTACTCATGAGCTTATTAGTGCAAACATAGCTTGCCAAGAAGATCCCTGAAGGGACCGAACAAGCAAACCCAATAACAGAAATAACTACAAATGGAGGAAGAACCACAGGGGCAGAAGATATCGCAAAAGCTGTCACCAAAATCTTCTTTCCCGCACTTAATCCCTTGTTCAAGATCAACTCACCTTCCCACTCTGTTCTTCTGATGGGTATCCTTCAATACCCCACTCCTCGCCTGGATCTGGGGCTTTCATCTGTCAAAAGTTAATGAAATTTCTTTGTTTATATCATTATATCCAATACATAAACAAAAACCTTAAACTTCTACCTGTAACAGTAGCATATATACATACTAAAGAAGCTCATAATTAAAAATATCTTACCTAACTCATAAGATATTACTCAAATTTTCTGTTGGCTACTAAGAAAATAAAACAAAAAGAAAGGAAACAACATTTTGAAGTGCGCAAACAAACTATTTCCAGGAAAGAAACTTTTCCCAGAAACGCAAACGAACATATAAACGTTACCTTATCTTAGAACTTGAAGATTATTTTTACTTTGCTTGACTCGACCTCATCATCTGTTATATGTAGTAGCTAGGGTTTATGGTGATTACTATAAAACTCGGTAAATAAATGAAACCCAGATGAGATGAGAGGTGATAATAAAAATTTCTTAAAAGTGAAATCTGCGTTCGTGACATGCGTTAGTTGATAGATATGAACAAATTGCATGCAAATTGCAGGGCATGCAGGTGGTGGACAGTTATAGGTTACGCATTTCAACGTGGTTCCATACCACACTGCCAACTGTCATATTCATGAATATATAAAAATAAAAATAATTTGTTTTTATATAAAAAAGGTAATATGATATTATCCTTTTTTTCAATATTTAATATAAAATAAAAAATAATTTTTTATATTAAAAAAGTAACATGATATTATCCTTTTTGTTTTGTCAATATTTAAATTATATATAGCATTTTAAAAAATATTTTTCTTATCCCCAATTTTTAATAGTAATACTATAAATTCAATAAAAAAAATAAAACACGTAACACAAAATTGATGATATCATATGCACGAGGATAGTTTGAATTGTGATTGATGATATCATATTAAATATTATGTGTTTTTTATGATGAATAAATTTATATATCTTTAGTTAATGATGTCAATTTCACTTGTCAAATGAATATTAAATTAATATAAACATGTTTAAATATGTTAAGTATTAAGAAAATTGTATATGATTGTATTTATGAGCAAAATTTAAAATTTTTTTGTGAGAAATCTGTATCTAAGTCTACAATACCGATACATAGAGTTATGAAGATTGACACATGTACAATTGAATCGATACATTGAGGATGATGATCGATACAGTTAACAAAGAACGATATCTAGAGTTCAAAAGATCGATACATGTAAAGTCAGAGATTTTAAAAGAATTATCAAGTTGCTCAAATTAATACTCATGAAGAAATAATCAATTTTTTCAAGGTTATAGACTTCAAAACTATTTACAACTTAGCCCAGATCGATACTTTCACTAGAATAGATCAATACAGCTAATTCCGAGATTTCATAAGAAATTATAAGCTCGATCAGATCGATAGCTTCACTAAAGAGATCGACATTTTGTAAGTTAGAGACTTCAAAATTATTTAAAAATCGCTCCGATACCTTAAAAAAAAGAGATCGATACTCAATGTCGAAGAAAAATCTATATTTGAATTTAAATGAACAGATCGTTACTAGAGTCAAAGAGATTGATACATGACGCCAATTTCAAGTATAACGGTAATATTTTTCAAACAAGACAGCTAGTTCTTCACTTAAGATTTTTCAAAGTATCCATTGGAAGAAATTAAAAGAGATTTACAGCACTATAAAAAGAGCTTTCTTGATAGAGATCACAAAATATGTATGATATACATTTAATGAGAAAGGGATTAAGCAAATCTGAGCTAGAATTTGAAGATCAATATTTAACAAGTGATACATCCTTGAAAAACACTAAGTGGGCTTCATATTGCAAATTCATATTCATCTTGAGTGAAAACTTGTGTGAGCTATATTTGAAAATTAATCCTTTAAAGATGATACATCTTCTAAATTTTTTGTAGTATTATTTTTTGTTTTGGGTTACACTTCACCTGTTCAAGGAAGAAATTATATTTGGGTTATTCTTCACCCAGTAAAAGCAAGTTGTTATTGGGTTTCACTTCACCCAACCTAAAACGAGCTATTTGGTTGTCCTTCACCGTTAAGAATGAGTTATAATTGGGTTACATTTGACCCAGATCAAACAAGGAGACTAGTAAAATCTCAGTGTACTAAGAATTTAAGAGAGTGGATGTAGGCTGTATTTATCAAACTACTATAAATTTCGAGTTTGCTTTCTCTTTCCCTTCTCTTTTACATTTCAACTAATTATAATTTATTGATTTAATTGTTATATATATCTACATATTATTGCTTGAATAAAAGCATAGTTAGGTGAATTAATTTTATTAAATTTTATTAAAACCCAATTCACCCCATTCTTGGGTGTGTCACCTAGGCCAACAAGTGGTATTGGAGTTAAAACTCTTTTTTTTATATAGGCTTAACAACCAAGAGTAGTAGATATAATGACCACCTTTAGCAATGTTCCATCCCAAGTATTTGAAGGGCATTCTACAAATAAACCACCATTCTTTAATGATAATGACTATGCTTTCTGGAAAAGAAGGATGTCAATTTACGTGTCTACTTTTGATTTTAAAATCTAAAGTATTATAGAGGAAGGGTATACTCAATCTATCATAAAGAATGAAGTTACCAAAACACATGTAGTAAAAACTAAGAGAGATTTGACTTAAGAAGAAAAAAATCTCTACATGTTAAATGCCAAAGCAATGAACATACTTTACTGTGTATTAGACAGATTCGAATTCAATAAAATATCAGGATGCGAAAATGCAAAATTCATTTAGTAAATGTTAGATATTACATATGAAGGCAATAGTAGAGTTAAAGATTCTAAAATAAATAATCTAGTATATGATTATGAGTTATTCAAAATGAAATCACTTGAAACATCAAAAAAATATTTACTAGAATTACTAACATTACAAATAGCTTAAAATCATTAGGTAAATCATATTCTAATACTGTTCTTGTAAGAAATATTTTGAGATGTTAACATAGGTTATGAGAAGCAAAGGTCACTGCAATTCAATAATCCAAAGACTTGAGGACCTTACTTGAAGAACTTCTTGGTTCACTAATGACGTATGAACTGGAAGCAAGAAAAAATGAAGATGAAAATAAAGACAAAGAAAGAAAGAATATTGCTTTAAAGAGCAGAAAACAAAAGGAAAATGAAAGTGAGGCTAATTCAAATGAAGAAAAAAATCT
Source organism: Cedrela odorata (assembly GCA_035584115.1). Classification (NCBI taxonomy): domain Eukaryota; kingdom Viridiplantae; phylum Streptophyta; class Magnoliopsida; order Sapindales; family Meliaceae; genus Cedrela; species Cedrela odorata. The sequence continues at coordinate 11,864,859 of JAXCLQ010000006.1, read as the reverse complement.
CATGTTCATGGCAAAGCAAATAAGAAGATACTTTAAGAAAAGAAAATTAAAAGTGTTCAAGAATAAAGAAAGGAAATATTTTAAAAAAGATCGATACAAGAAGGACAAAGATAAGGAAGGAGAAAGGGAGATCATTTGTTATAAATGCAAAAAACCTAGCCACGCAAGACTAGAATGCCCTATGAAATCCAAAAATGACAAAAAAGGCAATAAGAAAGTGATGAAGGCAACATGGATGACTCCACTGAAGAATAAATTTATTAATCTTCTGAGAACGAATTCGTAAACTTATGTCTCATGGTGACTGATGATGATGAGGTATGCTTTAAACTTGATAGTACATCATATAAATCATATTATAATAAAGATAGTGATAGTGAGCATGGCATGTCACATAAAGAACTATTTGAATTATATAATGAACTTAGAAATGACTTTAAATCATTGTTTAATAAGTATAAAGAAATAAGAAAGAAAAATACATTGCTTATTAAAGAAAATGATGAACTTAAGTAAAAGACAAAAGAACAGAAATATTGTATATCCACAGATATCTTGGTTAAATAAAATAATTTGCTTAAGAGTAAAGTTAAAGATTTAAATGGCTTGTTAGCAAAATTTATCCAAGGCAAAATTTACCCAAGTAAGGAAAACATTGGATAAATTATTAGCTAATAAAAAACTTATGTTTGATTAATTCGGTATTAGGTACAAACAAAATGTTAAACAAAAAGTTTACTCAAAATATTTTGTTAAATCAAGTTAACAAACAAGTCCATTCATCACAGGTTATTATTGTTTAAAAAAGAACATTATAGTTATACATGTGCCCTTAAGAATCACACATACAATAGACCAAAATTAATGTGGATTTCTAAGGCTCTAAAACTAATGAGAATATATGTGAAAAATTGAAGTGGGTTCTAAAGGGAGGTAGAAATCTTTCCGAACCCAAAGTCACTTGCGTACCAAAATAAACTTGTCTATTTTGTAAGGAACTCATGTAAAGAGCAACAAGTACAGGAAAAAGTGATTCCTCAAGACATATGACAAAAAATAAAAAGCTATTTCTCCACTTAAAAAAAGAAGAAAGAAAAGACATGGTTTTTAGAGATAATAGCCTAGTAAGATGAAAGGTATTGGAATAATTGGCATAAACTCTATTTTAATTAAAGACATTTTATATGTTGAGGGTTTGAAATATAACTTGCTTAGTATTAGTCAATTGTGTGATTATGGATATCAAGTTATATTTTTCAAAAATGGTTGTGAAGTGTTTGATGAGCATGCTAACAAATTATTCTATGCACCTAGAAATAGTGATGTGCATATCATGGAACTAGATAACTTGAATGATATTTATTTATAAGTTCTATGTGATGATTATTGGAAATGACGTAGAATATTAGGATATTGTAGCATGGATCTCAACGAAAATTAGCTAAATAAGGTTTATTAAGAGACCTTCATAATCTAAACTTTACCAAAAACAAAGTTTGTGATCCTTGTCAACCAGGAAAACAAGTCAAAACATCGTTTAAATAAAATAACCTAGTTTCTACAACAAGACCACTAGAACTTTTACATATGAATCTTTTTGAACCAAATAGAATTGCATTCATAGGAGGGAAACCTATGCATATGTAATTGTTGATTATTACTCTAAATTCACGTGGGTATTCTTCCTAGAAAATATGAGTAATACTTTCGAAACCTTTAAAAAACTTTCAAAAAAAATCTAAAATGAAATTAGATACAAGATTGTAAAGATTATGAGTGATCAAGGTAGAGAGTTTGTTAACAAAGAATTTGAGAATCTTTGTGATGAGAATAGATATTCTCATAATTTTTCTGCATCTAAAACTCCACAACAAAATAGAGTTGCTGAAAGAAAAAAATAGAACCTTACAAGAAATAAGAAGAACTATATTTAGTGAATACAATTTATCTGAATATTTTTGGGCTAAAACTATAAGCACTACATGCTATATTACAAATAAGTATCTAATAAAAAAAATCTTAATTAAACTCTTTATGATCTTATCTATCAAAAGAAACCCAAGATTAAACATTTCAGAGTATTTAGATGTAATTGTTATATGATTAACACCAAAGAGAATCTTAGAAAGTTTGAGGCAAAATCTAACCTTAGGATATTCCTTGGATATTCTTCTAAAAGCAAAGCCTATAGGGTATTTAACAAGAGAACTCAAGTCGTGGAAGAAACCGTACATGTCACTTTTTATGAACTTGATTCCGACTTAGTTAAATTAATAGTAAAAAAAAAAAGAAAAAGAACTTGAAATTGTAGAGAATATGAAAAACTTAAATCTAGGCAATTCCTCAAAAGAAAAGGATAAAAAGTTGTTGAAGAAGAACAACTTTCAATGATTTGCCTAAAGCATGAACTTTGTCAAAAATCATCCAAAAGAACAAATCATTGGAGATCAATCTCAAGGAGTTAAAATTAAAAGAAAAGCTAAGGAAATTCCTCAAAATATAAAAGATATTAAAAATTTAGCGTTTATATCTCAAATAGAACCAAGTCACATTAAGGAAACCTTAGAAGATGAAAATTGGTTGATGGTTATGCAAGAGAAGCTAAATCAATTCAAAAGGAATGAAGTATGGACCTTAGTACCTAGACCTAATTATCATTAAACTATTGGTACTAAGCAGGTATTTAGAAATAAACTTAATGAAAATGGTACAATCACTAGAAACAAAGCTAGACTAGTTACACAAGGTTATAGTTAAGAAGAAAGAATAGATTATGATGAAACTTATTCACCTATAGCTAGATTAAAAGCCATTAGAATGCTCTTGGTCTTTGTATATTTTATGAATTTCAAACTTTATCAAATGGATGTCAAAAGTGCATTTTTAAATGGTTTGATAAACGAAGAAGTTTATATAGAACAACCTCCCTATTTTTAAAATTATAAATTTTCAAATTATATCTACAAAATCACTAAGACACTTTATAGTTTGAAATAAGCTCATAGAATTTGGTATGAAAGACTTAGTGAATTATGCTTAAGCATAATTTTTTAAAGGAAAGTATTGATATTACACTTTTTATTAAAACAAAAAATGATGATATTTTATTAATTCAAATTTATGTCGATGACATCATTTTTGGAAGAACAAATGAATCCTCATGTACTGAAGTTTCTAATCTTATGAAAAGTGAATTTTAAATGAGCATGATA
>JAXCLQ010000006.1:11839962-11853004 GCA_035584115.1 Cedrela odorata | reverse complement strand
TAATCGTGTCATTTTATGTCAACTGAAACTTGTAAATTTGTGTTGATTTTGCGATCGTATAAAAAAATGTCGCCCTAATTGTATGTTTGGTATGTTTGTATTTATATAAATTAAACTAAGTGAATTGAGAAGCAATTCCAAATTGGCTAAAGAGTTAGCTACTTAATTGTCCTTGCAATAAATATAAGAAACAGTAGGACGTCTTAGAAATAAGAGCTCCGCAATTGAATCAATGATCGAGAATATTCCATAGAAGCTAGACGGAAGAATTCTAAAGATAAGAAATACTAGTAATCACTTAACAATAGCCATAACTTGTGCAAAGAAATTATATAAGATATCTAAATTATCTAAGTTTTAAGAGACAAAATTTTTAGTCTGAGGTCATAGAGAAATCAGTATAAACTTTCATCCTAAGGTCATTGAGCTAAGGATTCTTCTGATCCAATTTCATCTTATTTTTTATGGATTCATCGTCTTCTCTTACGAAGAAACTTTTAATACTAAAATAAACAGATTTTTTTATTTAAATTTGCAGTAAAAATAGGTAAATTTTAAAAAATTTTCATTTTTTTTTGCATTTTTTTCACAAATATATGGAAAGAACTTGTATAAAAATTAAAATATTTTATTTTTATTTTTTCGTTCTGTCTTTCTGTTTCTTTTTTTATTATTATTTAATTTGTTATGAACTAATATTAATATCACTACAAAACAAATATTTATTTATAGCAAATTAATCCAATATTTTATTCAAATCAATCTCAGCAAACTAGCACTAAATAGCCGTCGATTAATCATGCAAACCAAAATTCATCTCCATAATCACAACAAACCAAAACTTGGAATTAGCAAAAAAGACAATAGGGGAGAGGAAAAGGTCAGACACATGTCGCTTTACAGGGCACGACCTCATAAGCAGCCTTGCAAGGCCACTCGATGCTATCCTCTAGTTGTGAAATTAATTAAAAATATAATTGAGAATGAGATATTATGATTTTGAAGCATTACATATTAAATATAAGTGAGAATGAGAGTGGGTGCGACTAAAAATTAGTGCCCAAGAGAAACCACTAAAATGTATTATAAGCGTTTGTGTGTTTTAAAGTTAAGCGGGTGCCAACAATACCAAACATAAATACTCTTTTTAGTTTTGTGAATTATGTTTTGGACAAGAAATTAGGAAAGTAAAGTTAAGAAAAGAAAATGATTTTTATTTATTTATTATTAGTTAATAATTAAATTATTTTTATTTTTATTTTAACTTGATATTACTAAATTTTTTTAAAAAATTGATATTAACACCCACTAGGTTTTGCCTAAAGAATATTTAGTTTTAGTAATTTTAAAAATTCGTATACATGTCTCATTCGTTAAAAAAATTTGTTGCTTTAGATGGTTTATCAATTTTTACCATAATAATTACTATAATAACACTCTCAAAATTATGATGTAAAATAAAAGTTAACTCATAAAAATTGAGGCATTGCACAAATTAGACCATTACTTGTAATCTAGCTAACATGTTTATTTCACAAGAATGATACATTGCACAACTTAAATCTCTTATATAAATGAAAAATATACAAAACTAATAATTATACTTTATTATTAAAAATTTTACATTAACCTATTATTTACAATATATGAATATAAAGATTGCTAAATAATAGATTAATGAAAATTTTACTTATTATGTTACATTAATAAAATAAATATTATTTTAAAAAATATGATAATATAAAATTATTTGAATCTATATATAATACAAGTTAAATAAAATATAGTTATATATACTAAATATATATAAATCAAATATTAAAAAAAAAAATTATAAAAATGAGCCCAGCTACTGGAGCAGCAACACTTGGCCCCCAATGTTGTCGAAAGTAGCTAATTTGACAGGTCACAATAATTTTTCACCTTTAGAGCATCCTTGAATACTCTCTCATTTAAAATAACTGAGCCATCGTGTAATTTGACCAACCCTATTAAAGAGTAAACGTGTAATTTATATAAATCAAATCTAAAAATTTTCAAACTTGCAAAGTTCACAAAGCCAAATCAAGCATCCAAAAACATTAAAACAAAATAAATCCACTGCTAACATTATCTTCACCAACTGTGCGTGGGATTTTCTTTTTCTAGTTTTGGCGGCGGACGTAAGCTTTTAGAGTGCGACCACCTAAAAAAGCGAAGAGTTTAATGAGCAACTGGGTTGAATTAGTATTATGGATTATTTAGGGATTAAGCCTAAAGTTCAGAATGATTGTTTACAAAGTCCAATAGATGCTTAAAATGACTTGATAATTAAGATGTGGCGATTGGATGAAAATATTGAAGATAATCACCAATCTACAACTTTTTTCATAAATAACCATAATTTTGGCTCTATTATAATTTTAACTAACTTCAATTTAGTTTTTTTATTTGTTTACCAAATGTACCATTTTGGACACGATTCTCTTTTTATATATGAAACCCAGGATTTATCTCCAAGAGAAGAAAATGGTCTAAATCATTTGCGTTAACAATCGTCAATTTTCTACCACGTGGCAGGAAATTGAAAGGTTTGTCACCAATTACTCCAAACGGTGAAAGTAGTTGGTGAGCTACTTCTTTTGCTTTGAGTGTATACGTATATACGTATAAAACAGAAAGCTTTAATTTATTTGGACAAATGACAAAATCAAGAGCAAAATCAAAATAGAAAATAAAGAAAAAAAATAAAGGGGAGATTAAAGGTGGGAAAGAGAAAAATAAAAAATTAAAAAAAATCTAATTTGAAACTTAAAATATGTCCAATTTTTTTTTTTGGATGATATATTTATGAAATTTTTTATATTCATTGTTTATGATACGCATAAGATTTGTATCAATTTAACAATTAATTTTTGAACTTTGCGATATAGGAGGAGTCTCTAAGATGAGAACCCCATTTATTCTTGATTGTTTCTATAATTGAATACCTAAATTGTGAGTTTATGCTTTTAAATTATTATATATTTTTAATAAAATAAATTATCAATTATATTGTTATTTAATTACATGTGTTACGTATATGCACATGCATGAATATTTTAAATAGAGAAATGAGATTTGAGAATCACCGTGGTATGTTTGATATGTGATATGATTTTAGAAAAATATACACATGAAAAGTAATATATCATTTCATGCATAATTTATAGTACATGTTTAAGTGCATATGATGTGAGTAGTGATTTTCATACTACCATGCCCCATTCTCTCTAGTGACGAGACTCAAGTCCTTGAAACCTGTTGAGGCACACATGTGCGCTTTGAGCAGTGTGTTTGAGTATTTTCGCTATTAGGGGTTGTTTTTATTCCTGTATGATTTGCATTACGATTATAAGATATGCCCAAGTGATTGTGTACGCCGCTAGGTATGACAAGATTTTTCTTTTCTTTTCTTTTCTTGGGTAATGGTATTTTTGCTAGGTTTGACGGATACCACTAGTTTGGTGTTGTTATGAATACATACATTGAAATACATTTAAATATGTGATTTGCTAAGACGTGATTTTGTGATTTTTTTTATGACTATATTTTAAGAAATACATTTTTGGAACTTAATCCACTTTCTAAATAGCAAGCTCACTCTTTTTGTTCTATTTTTTTCTGGTCACATAAGGTTCGTGCTGTTTATAAATATACTATTAAAGATTGGAGCCAAATACGCATATTATATGAATCATCTTTTAAGTATTTTATGTTTATATGTAAATATTAATATAAATGCAGGTGTGTGTTAATTATGGAGGTATAAGATTTTTTATGTTTATTTTGTGAAATTTTATTGTGTGAGAATTATGAAATAGTGAATGAAAACAGGAAAACCTTGGTATTTTATAGGTCTGACAGTTTAGACAAAAATTGTCGATATAGTAGAAAAATGGTCTAATTTGTCTTAACAAATTTTGACTAGACAGTTTAGACAAATTTTCCTAACAAATTTTGCCAAGATTGCTTTTAAAAAAAGAAACTTTGCCTAAATTATCCGGATAAAATTTGTAGAGATAATACGAAATGTGGCCTAAATTGTCTAGACAAAAATTTTCCCTAAAATTTATGCAATTTTTTCTCTTCTGAGTTAGACAAAATTGGTTGAGATAACAAAAACATAGCATAAACTATCTCAACAAATTTGACAATTTTTCTTCTCTACTTAACTGTATGGACAAAATTTATTCTTAATTGTATGGACAAAATTTATCCAGAAAAACAGAAAAAAAATGATCTAAATAGTCTTGGTAAATTATGTGTTGATAATTTATATAATTTTTAGGCCAAATTTGCCGAGTTGGGAAGAGAAGAAAAATTGGATAAATTTATTGTGACAATTTGGGCCATTATCCCTGTTGTCTTGACAAATTAGGCCATTTTTTCTTTTGTCTCGATAAATTTTGTCCGTGGGAAGAGAAGAAAAGTTAGACAACATTTGTGGGGACAAATATTGTAATGACTGAAAACTAAATTAAAATTTTTAACTTGACTTGGTCATGGTCTATTAAATGCCATGATTGTTACAGTTATTGAAATCGTTTTCGAGGATATCGATGATATGTAAACTATTGTGGATTTACGAATTGTGATTTGGGTTATGATATATAAGAAAGAGATATTGAGATTAATTGTTGATGTTGTAGATATGATTTATGTATTTAATAAACATAAGTAAAATTATAGAATTGTTTTTTGATATGACTTTGAGTGACCTTATGTTGTTTTATTGCTAAAAATCATGTGCACATGTGTGGTTATAAACTCGGAACCAGGGAGATGGCGATAAGTAATGCTCTTGGATTCTCTTACCTCAGATGTCACATGTTTTAGAGTAGTGTTCGTGACTTAGGGGACGGTAATATGTAACGCCTTAAAGCGCCAGAGAGTTCATATATGTGTTTAGGAAGACGGCGATATGTAACGTCCCTAAACACCAGATTTCTCTTAGTATGTATGGGTGGCATTTCACTTTACCAATACCTTGAATTCAGTTTTTGGTTGAATTAAATGGTTATCATATGTATACATATGTATATAAATATTTTAATTTACCTGATATTTAAGTATTAATATTTTTTTAGTATCCGCTCATTGAGTCTCCTTAGACTCACTCCCTTTACTCCCTAGTTTTGTAGGAACCTATGATTAGTAACCCATTTCAGCATCATAAAGACACTAGTTGAGAAGAGGGTCCACATTGTAGTCACTAGGGTTATTGGGTTCATTTTGTATATAGAGTGGTAGTCCTATATGGATGTCTTGTGTTGGGTTGATGTTGAGCATTGTATTATGAACATAATAAATCAATTGTACATTCTGTACATCATATAATGCGATGTAAGCACTTATGCTGTATATAGTAATTATGGAGACATATCGCCCTTGAGTTGCATACATATGTTCTATAAAATGTGTTGTACATGCATGTTTCGTGTTGGTAACATCTCGAGTTTTGGGATGTTACAAATATACTATTTTTTCTATTGTCTCGGTAAATTTTATCCATGATAATTTAGACAAATTTTCTTTTATTCTTAGTTGTTGTAGTAAACTTTGTTCAAATAATTTAAGTAATGTATGATACAATTAACTATTTAAGTAATTATACAACACTAATTCATTTATAATTTAATAAATTTATTTTATATTTTAAAAAATTTAGTTATTTTTATTATGTTTTAAAATGTATTTAATTATATTTATAATAAAATTGATTAGCATATGAGTAAATAATACTATAAATATTATAGAAATATATTATAATATACAAAAAATATATTAGGTAGGTGACACGATTACAACTCATTTAATCGTTTAATAATCGTATCAAGTTAAAGTTTCAATTTTTTCTTCACAATTATTAACTGGTTATTAAATGGCCTGCGTTTAAATTAACCTCTATTAGACACGATACGAATACAATATGATATTTCGAATTGTTGCTCTATCTTTCATGTTAGCTAGGCTAAGAATTTTTCGTTTTTATTTATTTTTTATTTAAATTTTTTTATCATACAACTCTAATAATTTTAAGGTTATTTTAGTATTTTCAGTATTTTTGTTAAACTCTATTATTTGAATAGAAGGGTAGAATAGTTAATTTATAACATTTATATTGTACATGCATATGTATGGTTAGTTAACACATAATTGAGGCTTAGGTGATTAAATTAACTCATAGTATGAGAATTAAATGAATCAAGTAAGTTGGACTTAGTGTATATTTTTATTTGGTTCTATGAAGTAACGAATTTTGGCTTAAAAATTTTAAGTTTTTTGAAAAGATTGAATGAGTATTAATGATTTTGAACCAACGAGAACATGTAATAAGTTGGTTGGGTGAGAAAAGGGTAGTCCAAAAGAATGAAAAACGAAGAAAGGAGGAACCGGTAGACCAGATAGGGAACTAGTCGACCGGCAGAAGATGGTTTTTAAGAAGGGAGGAAACGACCGACCGGTTGGAAGAAAATGGTCGATCAGTAATAGCTAATTTTAGGGCAAACGGCCGACCTGCAATAGCTAGGTCAATGCATGGATGAGCAAACGGTCGACTGGTTGGAGAAAATGGTCAATCGATTTGCTATAAAATCTTGGTTTTTCAGGAGTTTTTAAAATTTTTGAGGGCTTTTTGGTCTTTTCACCATTTTTTTATATAAACCGCTAACCCCAACAGTTCTCCAACAGTTTATCATTTGCTTTATCTCTCTAAAATACCCAAATTCTCTCATCTTTCTCTCTAAAACTGTCACTCCCTCTCCTCTCAATTTCTCTTCAAATTTTCATTTTTCTTTAAAATTTTCACCACTAAATGAATTCTCATGGCCTTTTCTTTCATTTGGAACTTAATTTGGTTTAAAAAGGGTGAGAATGATACCTTATGAAATTTAGGTTTCGAATACAATTTGGGGTTTCTGCGTTTAAACGGCAAATTGGAGTTTTTACGAGCTTCTACAAATCGACGGTATGCCTGTTAAACCATAATAATTTGGATTTTAATATTTTAGAAGTAATAGAAATCTAGGGCTTACTATTCATATCAAAATTTACGTTTATTTTGCATAGAAAATGTAGAATTGTGTTGGATGATGATAATTGAGCTTGTAGGGGTATTTTACTAGAAATATATGCGTTGGTTATCGATTAGTATTGGATTTTAGCATTTGAGTAAATGTTAAAAATTGGTTTGGAAATGCAAACTTGAAAATAATAATGGTTATGGAAATTCAATTGCTAGAAATCGCATAAATGGTCCGTTAGATTAACCTTGTGAATCATTGTGTGTCAACTAAGAGTACTTAGTCACATTTTCCACAAACAAAACATTTAAATGCATTACAGTATCGTTTATGGATGTGGAATTTATTTGAAATATGTATGTGTGCTATTAGGTTTAGAAAACCCACAAAAAGGACCTATTAGGCGTGAGGACACGTTGCGGTAGTGTTTACCTTTCCCTAAGTTGTGAGTAAATTTATACATAGACAATTATGTAAATAGAATGCATGTGATATTTATATGTACGCTTGTGTGTTAAACAAATGTTTGAAATGTTAAAAATGAAACTTGAAATAAATGTTTTTCATGTACTTTACATTGATATTAGAAAATATATATATTTGCTCTGCAGTTTAAATGTTGTTTTGATATACATGCTGAATGGCCGGGGAGGCCTAATTTTGTTTATGTGATGTGAAAACATTGATTGAAAATTGATTATTTTATTTGTGCATGTATATTGGTGATGAGACCGTTAAAGCCGTATATTGTGGTATAGCCTTTAGGCTTGTTTATTATTGTATATACAGAGAGTTAGTCTATGGATGGACCTATGAGAGGCCACATAGGTGAATGGAGACGCAGTGTGGCTGTATAAGGGGGAAAAGCCATTGTAAGCCCACAATGTGCCTTGCACGTAACTGCTGTTATAGAGACCCTATAAAAAGTCCTGACAGCTTGATAGAAATCTCTTAGAATTGATGGATATGACGAAGACAATTACTTTATTATCAAGTGACTACTCGAGGCTAATATCAATGAGACGAGCGGTTAATTTGTAAAGCCATGTTTTATAAATGATTTTACAATGCATAGAAAATAGTTTCTGTTTTATAAAAATACATTGCATATGGTTTTATGCATAACAGACTTATTGATGAATTTCGACGTCACTTCGGCCAAGATAACGGTCGAGAAAATATGGCCAGCCCATTTTTAGATGTTTAAATTAAATGCAGACCCGTAATATGTTTTATTGTCATTTATTGTACATGAAATGTATATTTATTTTGAGCATGACATATTAAGAATAATCTTAATATCATAATTTGAAAATATGTGTGCATATATGTATATATATGTATATATGTATTTGCTTATTGAGTATAGTAGTATACTCACCCCTCATAATTATAGCTTTTAGGTTAAGAGTGCTAGTCCTAGTCGAGCTTGGGGTAGCGGTGGAGAGTACTTGATGCTTTTGGTAGGTTTTCCACTTTTGACTCACCAGTGTCATTTGATTCCACTAGATATATATATTTTTAGATATGTATTTTCTGGATATGTATTTCCTGGGGATACTTGTAAAGTATTGTAACTAAAAGTTTATGTAAGAACTATTATTTTGTTCAACCTATATGTAAATGATTTTTAGAAATTGATATTTATATTAATCAATTATGTTGTGGATGAATTCATCACGGAGATCAATTCTTTGTTGTTGATAATCCCATAGATGAAAATTATATATATAAAATATTTTCAAGATTTTAAGATTTATAGGTAAGCCTTACAGACTCTTTTAATATATTCTGGGCATAGAGGATGTATTAGAAGGGTTTGTGGCGATTATTACAAGTAGACCCTAGGGTCGGGGTGTGACAATTTTAATCAACAAAGTTAATCATTAACAAGTTTCTCTATTAAGTTGAGGGGGTTATGTGTCATTATAGATAATCTTTCCCTTTTACTGTTGTTTTCTTAAACCTTAAGGAGATATATGTGATTTACCCAAATTCATCTTAAATTAACCTACTTTCAAATTTACTCTGTGAATTACAGTAGAAACCTAAATTTTCTTTTAGGAAAATTTTAAAAATAGTCACTTTCAAAAACTAATTTATCAAAATAGTCACCTTTATAATTTTTTATCAAACTGAATTTTTGGACCAAAACACCCTCAACTTAGCAAAATTAAACAAACTTATCAAATTTATTCTTTACTGCTACACAAATACATACTACCACACACAAGACTCTTTCTAAAATTTTTGCATTTTTGAGGTAATTTTTGATAAATTTTATGAACTATCATGTGAAGTTGGGTGGATGTGTTTACAATTTATTGATTTTTTGTGTTCTGATTTTGTTTAGTAGTTGATTTGCCTGGAAAATACAAAAAATATTACTGGAGAAAATGCAAAAAATATTGTCGGAGAAATTGAGTTTTGATCACATTCAATTGTAATTGAAACTTTGTGCATCATCTAGTATTTTTGTCTAATTCAACATAACGAAAATAATTATAGTGGATATTCTCCATATCAATACCCCGATCTTGCAAGCGATTATTATGACTGAGCCAATCATTTAAGAATTGATCATTGAAGATACTAATATCCAAGAACCAATCTTTGATGAGACAACTGATGGAGTAAATGGTGTTTGTTCTAGACCAAGTTGGAGAAGGATCTCAAAGGTTTGTGAATGATGTGTTTATATGTTTTTGATGATGAACAAGATTGATTTGATAATGAATATATATAGATGTGTATCTAGTTCTTGATGATGTCAATTTCACTTGTAATATGAATATTGTTAGATGTGTTTAAATACAAGAAAGATTGATATGTATATGTTTTTGATACATAAGGAAGATTGACGTGGTTACATGACGTTGATGATATCAAATAAATATATGTTGTTAATTGTGCAAAACTAAATAATTTTCTATGAGAAATCTGTATATAAGTCAACAGAATCGATACATGGAACTTAAATGATCGATACCTAGAGAAGAGATCGATATGCAGAAACCAATTAATCGACAAATATGGTAGAGGTCAATATGCAAAGTACAAAAGATTGACATATTCAAAGTCAGAGACTTCGAAAGAAAATTTTCAATAAAATTATTTATCTGTACATTATTCATACATATTATAGGTACCATTGTATACAAATATTTATATATCATGCTCATACATCCTTGTCTAGTCTATGTGTAAGGTTACGCACTTGATTAGACAGAGAGACAGTCTATATGCAGGGCTATGCAATTGAGCAAGCAGAGGGACGATCATATCTGGATCCATGGATTAATTCTGAAGCATACGCACACACACACGCACATGCATGCAATCATATACACACACACACACACAATATATATATATATATAATAATAAATAGGGATTTCATATCAAAATCATATACATAATTATAAACATTACATAAGAAAAATATAAATAAATAAATAAAGTATAAGCATTTCACTTACAAGTTTTGCAATCACTATTTGAATGATGTTTGGATCAATAAGGGCTAGATTGTCTCTCTCTCATAGTATTTCTAACGCGATATTACCGAATATCGTCAAAGGAATCAAAATAATAATATTTACGAGTTGATGCATACAAATACTAAACGTGCTCGAATATATCCTAAATTTAAGCCTAATAACTAACATTACTCATGATTTGATGAAACTTAATTCGTATTAAGCAAATATAGTTACGGCACAGAAGGTCTAGCTTTATGTTCATGACAGGGCTACACAGAACAATCACATTGCTAGCTTTGTAATGAACACATATGAAAACCTATGAAGTTGAATTTTGGATATGCCATACTTCTATGTGTCTAGTTTCTATAGTCTCTTACGGTGCCTCATTTAGAGTTCTAGAACTCATCTTATGTCCACATGAACAAACAATGTTTCAGTAAACCTCAATTTCAGGTATAACATGATTCAATACAAACATGGTTCATAAATCATAATGGAACCATTCATAATGCTTCAATCATCCTTATTAAGCATTAGAAATGTAATCAAATACTCAATTGCTCCTATTGTAATAAACTTCCCAATTTAATCTTCATCATCATCTTTAATATACGCAACATCAACCCATAAACCAAAATCTTAATTAAATTCTAACATAAAATTTTAAGTTCACAACATAATAAACAAATCAACACAAAATTTTATTATGTTAAATTTCAAAACTTATTTTCTTCATGTAATTTCCTATAACATCAACCCTTAATGAAATTAATATCTTATCAATTTAATAAAAATCTTGGAACAATAATAATAATCATATACTTAGATATATATTTTACATTTTATGCCTCAATTTCGGGTTACTATACATGTGTAACCTCAATTAATTTTTCTCATAACTAAAAAATTCAATAACTCAATTTATATCGAAATTTCGAGTTTTACATTTGATGTTTAGCCTTCACCTAATGACATGTCGAGCATCTAGACACGTATTCAGCTACATCTTTCTTCATACCTTGCCACAAATGTAAATCTTCAGGTCTTGATACATCTTCGTGGCTTTTAGATGCATCACATAAATAGATGTATGAGCTAACTCTATAATTCAGGCCTTTAGTTTCTTCCTTAAAGGAATTACTATTTTTCCTTGCATTCTCAAGATATCTTTTTCATTTATAAGGAATTGACTTATTTCTCCTTACTTTAATCAATGTATCTGGTCTAATATGAAAGGATCTGTTGTCTAAGCTGCTCTAATATCATCAATCAGCACAAATTTTACCTATACCTGTGCTAATAAAACCATTGAGTCAGATATCATAAAGTTTACTTCACCTTGAAAGTACTCTTGAAGTTTCCTAACTTTGGATTACCTAGAGACTGCTAAGTGAGAAAAAATGCCCATTAATTTTTTGCTTAAGGCATCCACCACCACATTTACCACCAAATTCGCCTTACTAGGGTGGTATTGAATAGTAAAATTATAGTCCTTCAAAAGCTTAACTCAACATTTTTGCCTTAAATTGAGATTGCTCTGATCAAGGATATACTTAAGGCTCTTGTTATCATGTATATTTCAAATGTCTCATTGTAAAGATAGTTCTTCCAAATCTTGAGAGCAAATATTGACTGGAATAGTGAGCTGAACTTGCTCTGTTTCCGTGAGCAGTGGAAGCGCGACGTACGAAATCAACTTCCTAGCTCTCAATCACCGCAGGAGAACCATGACCATCTTCATGTACCTATGAAATAGGAACCAAACTGATCTGAACATGCACATATGCATTTTTCGGCTTTCAAAACGATGCCCTATTTAAAATTTAAATCATAAGCTTAGACGTCTTACTTCTTTTTTGTGATCCGGTGCAACAAGAGAACACCTTCAGTTGCTTCCTTAGGTGGTCCATACATCGGAGTGATGATGTCGGTTCTGGCTTGTCTGGAATCTTCAAGTTTTGGTTTAAGCTTCAACAAGTTTACCAAGCTTTCTCTCTCTTCTGCTTTTGCTTTGGTTCACAACCAAGCACAATCCAAGTTTATTTCAATGAACTGCTCAAGGTTGAAGAAGGTGCTATTTCGTTTTTGAAGAAGAAAAACAAAACACTCTCTCTGTTTTTCAAAACAAAATGAATGCATGCATATACTGTCGGCTTCTTCTCTTTTTATACACTTAACACTTGAGTATTTTGATCAAATCCAATTTGATAAAATATCTCCACCAACTGCCACCTATACCAATTAACCGACTTGCATTCTCAAACCAACAAAACGAATTCAATGCAAAACATGAGTCATACGGTTTGGTCGGCTGTGTGCATTGATTACACTTAATCAATTGCATGTATTATAATAATACACATATACATTAATACATTAAAACATTATTAATATAATATATATATACATTAATCAAATTAACACACATATATATAAATTTATATTAATAAAGAGAGAGAATTAAACATATATATACACACACACATATATATTACTTTAATATATATATATATA
>JAXCLQ010000006.1:11827406-11839862 GCA_035584115.1 Cedrela odorata | reverse complement strand
TGGGCATGGAGCCCTTAGTATGTGTGTGAGTCATGCATATGATTGGTAGTTCTCTGCATTACAGTTTACATATACAGATTTTTATCCAAGACTTATAAGGGTAGGATATCCCTACCTCTATGCCATCACGATACCAATTTACCGGTATGTGACATTGGGGTTGCTTAAACAATAACTGTTAGGTGAGGTCTTGTGAGTTTGATAAGAATATAAACACCCACGAAAACCTGTAATTTGATTATAGTTTTCTCATTGAGAGAGTATAGGATATAATTGTTAGCTCAGTTGGCAATACCCAAAAGAGGGACGAATTGAATTATTTAAAAATTTAAAGATTAAAACATATGTAATGCAATAAACTAAATAAAATAGTAGAGAGAGAAAGCAAACACTTAATTTATAGTAGTTCAACAATGTTCGCCTACATCCACTCTTTCGGCTTTGATTCACCATCGAGGTTCTACTATCTCCTTAGTTATACGGGTCAAGTGAAACCCAATACAACTCTTTTTGAGATAAAGGGCAACCTTACACTTCTTTTTTCCTAGGTGAAGAGAAACTCACTTCTATCTTTGTTTGATTCGGGTAAAGAAAAACCCAATACAATTCAGAATATTAACTCTAGTTAAACAACTCTCTTAACAGAGCAAATATATCAATAATCTCGTACAAATTTTCTTTCATAGAAATGAATAAAAATTAGTTGCAGTAGAGAGAGAACTACTATTCACGTTGAGAATGTTTGAAGAATTTTTTAGCAATAATCACAATAAGCACTTGATAATCCTCTTTGTCTTATTGTATTTTTTTTATATTCATTCTTTTTGTGAAGACCCTGATGTCCAATGGCTTGATTAGGTGCATTTAATGTCCGTCATAAATGCTGCAAAAGTTACCGTTGAGCTTTAAATTGTTAAGAAGTATCGATCCCTTTTATAATGTATCGATTCATTTGTATGAGAATTAAATCTGAGTTGGTCTTAAATCCCGAGTATTGATCCGTTCTTCTTTACATATTGATCTAGTTCACTTCATAAATAATGTTTAAATCTTTGAAATTGAAACGTATCAATCTCTTCGATCTTAGTATCGATCTGGTCTGCTCAATAATTATTTTACAATTCTCTGGAATTACCATGTATCGATTTTGTAAAGCTAAAGAGACGCTTTTCACAGAGTTTGTTTAGTTAGAACATAAGCATAATTACAAATGGTTTTTCTTGATTCTCAACATGCTTAAATTCATTTTATCATCATGATTTTACTTAATATTACAATAAGCTCAGTCATCATCGAAAACACATAATTACTCATTATGATATCATCAATTTCAGGTTTAATTATTAACATAATATCATCAATAATTAAAGAAGTGGGAGAACTATTTGGTTTAAAGTCTAAAACTAAATAGATTGAAATATAAATATACATTTAATACATTCTGATGTATTTCAATTTTTTTAGATCTTCAAACATGGAATCTCTTGTCTAGCGAAAGAATAATGCTTAATCCTCTTCTTAAAATCCTTAACACTCATAGGCTTACTAAACCTAATTTTAAGGTTTTGTTTAGGAATCTCAGAATTTTTCTGGATTCTAAAAAAATTGGCTATGTCCTTTAAGTGCTTACGCCTAAGTCCCTTTTTAGTGAGGTTTCACCAGAGGAGATTAAGACCTTCTAGAAATGGAAGGACGATAATCTTAAAGTTAGATCATATATGTTGGCATCTATGAGTGATGACTTACATTCTCAACATAAGAACATGTAGGATGCCTCAACGGTCTATCTTTATTTGGTTAAGATGTTTAGAGAGAGTTCCAGCTACAGGCGGTGTGTCCACTGCTTTGTTTGGTATGAGGCTTAATCCAGGAGTGCCTTCAGAGTCTCATCTTATGAAGATAATAAATCTCATAGGTTAGTTGGTGTCTTTGGGGTTTTCTATGAACTTTGGATTATAGATGGATTTGATCCTTCTGTCATTCTCATTTAGCTTTAACCAGTTTATTACCAATTATCATATAAACAAACTAAAACATACTCTTTGTGAACTTATGAATAAAATTGTTTCATTTCATAAGAGAGTCTATGAGGGAAAAGGGAAAAAGATTGTTCTTGCAGCGGTATTTTATAGTAAGACGTCAAAAAAGAGAGGCAAGAAGTCCTCCAAGGTTAGACCCAAGGGAAGAGTGTCCAAGAATAAGAAAAGGAAGGGTAAGGGCAAACGAGTTGCTAATAGCCAAGCCAATGATGAGTGTCATCATTGCAAGAAGCTTGGACATTGGAAGAAAAGCTGTCCTCTTTACCTAGAGAGTCTGAGACAAAAAAAGGGGCAAGGTAAGCTTTTTTATCATGTTATTGAAACTAAATTAACCGTTACTTCATATTTAAATAGCTGGATAATTGATTCAATTGCCACTTCTCATATATGTATGACGTTATAGGATCTTTATAGTAAGCAGTTACTAGAACAGGGTACAGTAAAATTGAAGATGGCAAATGAAGTAACAATTGCTGCCGCTTACTCAAGGACTTGTAAAATTATTATGCCTTCGGGTCATGTTTTTGTATTGTACAAAACTATGTATTTTGATACTGCCAATAAAAATATTTTGTTTGTCAATCAATTGTGTAAACAAGGGTACACTTTTATATTTGATGGATATAAATGTTGTATTTATTTGAGAAATAAATTGATTAGCACTAGATTGAATGTAAATGGCTTATATGTTCTTGAGACTAATGAAATTAACATGACTAATACTATTAATAAGAAAAGATCTAGAAATGAACTTAATTCAAAACTTATATGACATCATAGATTTAGTTATATTGGAGACAAAAAGATTGTGAAGATGGATAATGATGGACTGATAGATCCATAGGGTTTTAAACTCTACCCCATTTGTGAATTTTGCCTTTAAGAAAAGATAACCAAATCGCCATTTGTTGGACAAAGGAAAAGAGTCGATGAAGTTCTGAAATTAATACATATTAATGTATGTGGTTCATTTAGTAAAATGATCTAAGGTGATTTCTTTTACTTTATAACCTTTACCGATGATCATTCACGATATGGTTATATGTACTTATTGAAGTACAAAGCTGAATCTTTTGAAAAGTTCGAAGAATTCTAAGCTGAAGTAGAGAAACAAACAGGAAAGAGTATTAAGATTTTACAATCTGATCATAGAGGTGAATATTTGAGTACTTAATTTTTAGAATTTCTTAAAATTAATGGTATACTTTTTTAGTATACACCTTCTTATACACCCCAACATAATGGTGTATTGGAAAAGAAGAATCGTACTTTATTAGATATGGTATGATCCATGATGAGCTTAATAGACTTACCTACATATCTTTGGGATATGCTCTAAATACTGCCATTTACATCTTGAACATGACTTTATCTAAAGTAATTCCCAAGATATCGTATGAGATATGGTATGGAAAGCTTCCAAACTTCAATTATATGAAGCCTTGGGGATGTCCAGCTTATGTTAAATTAGTTAACATTGGGAAGCTAGATGCGAAGTCTGAAAAAGGTTGATTCATTGAATATTCTAAAGATAGTTTAGGATATTATTTCTACTTTCATGCTGATCGAAGAATTTTAATTAATAGACACGCACAAATCCTCGAGAATTTGTTTATTGAGGACGGTGCTATAGGTAGAAAGATTGAGTTTTTAAATAAGTCTGGAAAGTTTGATGACGATAAACCTCACATGGATGAACCTGTTGGTGCAGATGAGCCAGTTCATATTAATCAACCAGTTCGATTTAATCCTCAGTCTTTTGTAGACCAAACTCTTCATAGATCTGCTAGAATATCACGCCCTCCTTACAGATATTATTTCATTTCTAAAAATAATTTTGAATTATTTATAATTAGAGAAGATATACAGAAGGAATATCCTAGAACCTATGAAGAAGTGATATTAGATATCAATTTTGAAAGATAACTTGAAGTCATGAAATTCGAAATGGAATCCATGTATGCTAACCAAGTGTGGTCACTTGTTGATCTACAAGAAAGAATTATTCTTATTGGTTGTAAATGGGCTTACAAATGAAAAATTGGCAAAGATGGAAAAGTAGAGACTTTTAAAGCTAAGTTGGTAGTAAAGGGTTATAATCAGAAACAAAATATTGATTTTGATGAAACCTTTTCGCTAATAACCATGCTAAAATCCATTCGGATATTACTTGCTATTGCAGCTTATTATTACTATAAAATATGACAAATGGATATAAAAACAGCCTTCCTTAATGGTTTCATTAAGGAGTTCATATATATGCAACAGCTCATTGGGTTTTTTGTATCTGATGATAGTTATAAGGTCTGTAAGTTGCATAAATCCATTTATGGATTAAAGTAACCTTTTAGAAGCTGGAACATATGATGCAGTCAAATCGTTTGGCTTCATTAAGAATCTTGATGAATTGTGTGTCTACAGAAAAGAGAATAACAATACCATCACATTCCTTGTATTTATGTATATGACATACTATTTATGGGAAATGATGTGAGCATGTTATCTGAGACTAAATTGTGGTTATTTAATGTTTCCTCCATGAAAGATCTAGGAGAAGGGACCTTTATTTTAGATATTCACCTCTATTAAGATAGAGCAAAATGAATGATAGGTCTTTTCTAAAATCAATAAATAGATAAAGTACTGAAAAAGTTCAGTATGGATAGCTTTAAGAAGGGTTTCTTACCCTATAGTCATGGCATTCATCTCGAGAGAGAGATGAGACTCAAAACTGAAGCTGAGCATGTGTGTATGCAAAAGATTCTTTATGCTTTAGCACTAAGTAGTCTTATGTGTGCCATGCTATACACTAGACTTGATATAGCATATACTGTGAGTATTACGAGTCGATATCAGACAAATCTAGAAGAAAAACATTGGACTGGGGTCAAAAAGATCTTAAGTACTTGAGAAGAACTAAGGATTTGGTGTTGGCCTATGGCAATGGTGAGTTAAAACTTAAAGGTTATACAGATTCTGATTTCCAACCAAATGTGGATGATAAAAAGTTTATTTTTGCATTTGTTTTCATATGTAATAGAGATGCTATCTATTGGAAGAGTTCCAAACAAACTGCCACAACTGACTCCACTACAAAAGCTGAGTATGTCACTGCTTTTGAAGCTGCAAAAAAGGCTATCTAAATCCGTAAGTTCGTGATAGAAATCGGAGTGGTTCCTTCTATAGTTGATCCAATAGCTTTGCACAATGACAATAATAGAGCTATAGCTCAGGCTAAAAGACCGAGGTCTCACCAGAAGTCTAAACATATTCAAAGGAAATACATTTAATCAAAGAGTTTATAGTAGATAAACACCTCGTCATGCAGAAAATCCCATATGCAATAACGTAGTAGACCCATTGACTAAACTGAAGACACAGCAGTAACTGGATCACCATTTGGAAAGGATGGGTATTGGATACCATGGTGATTGGCTCTAGTGCAAATGGTAGTTTGTTGGAGATATGCTCTAGAACCAATTATGTCATATGGTTCAGGGATATCATTCCTTGTATATAAATATATTTCTCTAATTAATTGTAAAATTATTTATGATTAATAATATGACATTTATATCATTTTACATTTACAGTTGCTTTAATATATAAATAATGTAGAATGAGATTCTATGATGTATTATGATGTGAAGACTCTATTTGCAAAGAGTTACAGATATGAGTATAGATTCCTTGATTTGAATACATCCAAATTAGTTCTTGGTTGAGGTAATGTCATATGAAAGTATGATATCGCATGATTGGTATGTTTGATGCTACCAAAGATCAATATTGGATACTAATAGCTAAGTGACGAGTCTCATGTTACAAGAGCATAAACATAAGTAATATGTTAGAGAACGTGCTACTGAACGCGATTAAATGTGATGATCACATGAGTAATTATCCATAGTCAACAATACGTCACACAGCCGTACTAGTATACCACTAGTCCTTTGACCTGAGGTGTCATGGCTATCATCTATACTAAGGCATATTATTCACTTGTGTATATGGCACCTAGCTAGACACGCTTGGTGATAAAAGCTTGCTGGCAATGTGTTCTTAGTGTGTGAGGACAGGTGATAACTAAGATAGAATCTATTACTTCAGATCCTAGGTGGGGATGTCATGTATGGGAAATGAAATCTCAGGCTAGATACACAAATCTTATATATGATTTAAGTTCATATTCTTATGATTGAGTTAGGGGTTTGACTATTCTATGACCCACACTTGATCGGGAGTCGACAGCCGAAGGACTTTACTACATGCACATACGACTACATGAGTTTATCTTGAATATTGAGTCATTCATGTCTAGGGATCATGGCATCTTACAAGAGCATAAACATAAGTAATATGTTAGAGAACGTGCTACTGAACGCGATTAAATGTGATGATCACATGAGTAATTATCCATAGTCAACAATACGTCACACAGCCGTACTAGTATACCACTAGTCCTTTGACCTGAGGTGTCATGGCTATCATCTATACTAAGGCATATTATTCACTTGTGTATATGGCACCTAGCTAGACACGCTTGGTGATAAAAGCTTGCTGGCAATGTGTTCTTAGTGTGTGAGGACAGGTGATAACTAAGATAGAATCTATTACTTCAGATCCTAGGTGGGGATGTCATGTATGGGAAATGAAATCTCAGGCTAGATACACAAATCTTATATATGATTTAAGTTCATATTCTTATGATTGAGTTAGGGGTTTGACTATTCTATGACCCACACTTGATCGGGAGTCGACAGCCGAAGGACTTTACTACATGCACATACGACTACATGAGTTTATCTTGAATATTGAGTCATTCATGTCTAGGGATCATGGCATCTTGTTAGAGGTTGCTCATGATTATTAGAAACTTTGGTTACAAGAAATTGTACCGAAGTGATGCGAAAGAGTTTGTATCAGTTCATGTCCATCTTACGGTAAATCCAGGCAGTCACACACATAACTGGTTACTTGATAATGATAATTATTGCCATTATACAATATTAATTAAGTTAGTTAATGATATTGTTACGATAATAATTCGGATTGCGTAAATATAATTTATGGATATATAAAAACTTAGAAAAGATATTTTTGTTAAAAGGATATTAATAAATAAATATTTTATTTATTAATGATTAAATAATTGTTATTTGATCAAATGGATCATAGGTTAACAAATGACACTAAGTGATATTGCCAAGTGTCAAATTCTTGATTAGATCTTGTTCATTCATTTTGAATCAAACGCTAAGATTAATTATTTAATTATGATTAAAGAAAAAGAAAACAAAGGTATCTTATGCATTTAATGTTTGAATGTAAAACATTGTAAGAGATGTAATGATTATATTTTATATATTATATTGTGTAATAAATAAAATTTCTCTCTCTCTCTCTCTCTCTCTTTCTCACACTCACCTTTAACATGAATATTTATTAAAATGTTTAATATTATTATTATGTTAATATATTTTCCATTCATTAAATGAATAAATAGATTTTGGAATCCATGAGTGAGAGCATAACATTGTAATCCATTATGTTTGTTTTGAACAAAATGAATAGATGAAAACAAAGGTTACGTGGGATGGGATTTAACAAGTTGATTTTCAATTAGGAATTGGAAATTGCAATCGCCTTCTTCTTCTCCTTTTTGGCTTGAACGCCATTTTTGAATGGTGAGAGAAATTTGTTTTGAACAAAATTCTTAAGGAGAAAGAAAGAAAAGAGAGAGAGAAAGAAGAGGAAAAAGATGAAAAGTGTTTAATGGCTTTCCTTTTCTTCCAAATGAATAAATAGAAATTTTCTAGGGTAGAAAATTTTGTATTAACTTGGTGAAGTTAGTACACTTGTTCAAGGTCTCCTAACACAAATCCGAGTAATCGGAACCCGTCGTAATCAACTTGGTGTGTGTGACACGCCTTTAAGCTAACAAAGTAGCTTGTTCTGGACATCAACATCTAAGGTATGTGTACTTTATATATGTTGATGTTTTTGTTTAAATTATTTAAATTTTAAAATATGCATATGTACATGTCTATGGTCCTTGGGAGCCTTTCCGCACAGTCCGTGTGATGGACGTGGCTTTCTCCCTCCGCATCGATGATCGCATGCCTGAGAACTGATCTCATGCGTAGCGCCTCCGCTGGTTCCATTCATTACCTTAACAGCTATGATACGACAACTACAAAATTCACACTTAAACAAATGGTAATTTTTTAGGTATACTTGAAATGCAGTGACAAACCCAAACAAGTCATATTTTGACGTGTACTTCTTGCCCTTTTCCCCGATAATGACAACTTTTTCCTTAAATTTTTTTACCCTTCCTACTATTACGCGGCTCAAACTTTTTTATAAATATTGGTAAACTGCAAATCCCCATAGATACATGTTAAATTGGTTTAAATCTTCTATTATGTGTATTAACCAGCTGTCTGCACTATAAGAGGACCTACTACTGAATAATAGTTGTAGAACCCACTAAATTCGGTATGCTTTAAGTATATTCGATTCCGACAATAATGAATTATTCGAATGCATTAGGGTTCGAATAAATTTTTTTTAGGTATGCATGTAGAGTGAAATTCGCACTTAAGTAATAAAGCGCCATAGATACATCTATAGACCTAAGTACATAATTTTATTTCTTTTGTATTTTTGAAATAATTATAAATAATGTAGGACTAGATTGAAAGGATTTTAAAACTTAAGGGGTTAAAATGTGAAATTATCATAAATTGGGAGAAAAGTGTAAAAAGTAAAAGATGTGGGGCTACATTAAAATAACTAAATTATGGCCCAATAAGGTTGCTAAATTAAACCCAAATTTATACTAAGTATAGGCCTCAGTTGGATTTAAATTTAAGGTCCAAATTTGATTAACATTTTAA
This sequence comes from Cedrela odorata, assembly GCA_035584115.1. Lineage (NCBI taxonomy): Eukaryota > Viridiplantae > Streptophyta > Magnoliopsida > Sapindales > Meliaceae > Cedrela > Cedrela odorata. Next base: position 11,830,921 of record JAXCLQ010000006.1, on the reverse strand, counting down.
GCCCAAATTTATTAAATTCAAGATAAATTAAAGCCTAATTCCAATTTTTAGGTTTCAATTTCCATTAATATAGAATTTCTACATGGGATTAGAACAATAAAGACACAAAAGAGTAGACAACGTGGAAGCCAAAGGGAAATTATACAAGAGAGATAAACAAGATTTATTTATGTTATGTTTATCCATTAAAGTTTTTTAGAATTTTTTACTTTTATGTAGACCAATCAAAACAAAGTAAAGAAGTAAAAGAAGGAATTCATAAACGTATGAAACAAAACAAAAGAAAAGAAAGCAAGCAAAATGTGAACTAAGAGGAGAAGGCCACTTTGGCTGTGAGATGAGCTTAGCTGAGAGGAGTGGAAACCGTGTAACTAAGAGGGGAAGAAAAGGCCAAATTAAGTAAAGAAGAAAGGAGGGCTGAACCAACTGAGAAAAGAGAGGGAAGAGAAAGTGAAAGGAAGAAGAAAAGGGAAAGAAAATGGGAGGTGGAGAGAGAAGGAAATTGTTTATGTGGTAATCAACAACCTAAGCATCTGACACCGACACCTTGAGTCAAAAATTTGAGAGCACACAGGTGAGTACATGGATACATTTTTCAGAGTTTTAAAAAAAAGAAAAGGATTTAAATGCTAAATTGTTTTATAAAATTATAGAATTTACATTGATTTTATATGTTTAGTTGTTTTAGGGATTTCGAAGGTATTGCACGTATGAAATGTACAAGTAATAAGTAAAAGTATGTTTTATAAATGTTTTGATGTTGTTTGTGAAATATTTCTGTGGATAGATTGACATGTGGCAAAATTTAATTTGTGTTGACATGAGAACTATATGATGAATATGTTTAAGATTTTCGGTGCAATTGCTCAATTTGGGCACATCTGTGCACAGATTTTTCTGCCCTTACCCGAGAAAAGGTAAGGGAGAGGTTATATATTCCGCCCTTATCCGAGAAAGGGGTAAGGGAGAGGTGACATATTCCACGGTTACATATTCTATCTTTACCCGAGGAAGGGGTTAAAAAAGAGATTACATATTTCCGCCCTTACCCGAGTATGGGGTAAGAAAGAGGTTACCATTTCTGCCTTTGTCGTCTGTTAAGCAACAAAAGAGAGGTTACAACTGGATGAGTTGATATTTGGCATTGCATCTACTTATCTAGGCCAACTCTAACGAAAGGGCTAGTAAAGTTGTTTTCTATATTGATACAAAAATACTCGTTAGTAGGTCTCGAGATATTAACTAGATGTACACCGGAGAATATCACGAAGGATAGTTTTAGGGCCAGCCTAGATAGTTTATTGGAATATCCATAGACATTGGTTATGAAATTGGTTTTAGCATGTTGTTATATCTGATGAAATGATTTTAAATTATAATTAAATCCTGTATTTCTTGTGTCAAAATTTTGGTAATCATACTTATATATTGTTTTATAATTTTTAGATCCACTATTATCAATTTATTCACTAAGTTTGTACTTACTCCTTTATTTTCTTAAAACATTTTACGATTAGATAGATTACAAGGAGGTCGTGAGTCCACTCCCCAGATTAAACTTTGGTAAGGTATAGTTGTAGGTATTTAATATCTCCATGGTAATGTTTGTATATGAGGTTTTAGCTAGGATCTATGAACTATGTAGGGATACTAATTTGTAAATTACAAATGTATTATGGGTGTAAATATTATGAATTTAATATATGTTTATATATTTGTGTATATATTTATATGGACTTTTGATGTGGAATATTAAATTTGGGATTTTACCTAATTGCATGCGTGGAATATTGAAAGTCTTACACAATTGTGAGAGTACAATAGAAAAGTATATCTCACAGTTGTGTGGCAATTGTTACATACCCGTATAGGTGAATCAGGGCATGACAATAATAGCTCAAGGAAGTAATACAACGACAGCTTAATTGCATCAATGTCATCTATCGCATTGAAATTGAAGCCATCGTATACTTTTGATATAATTCACAAAGCTAAAACACCTTTTGTTTAAAATATTTGTCCTTAAGTCAATGACTATCATATAGCTCAACTGAATAATGACCAATGTTCAAGCCAGTTACCAAAACAAACTTCTACCGAAAAAACCTAGTAGAGGTGGCTCTAACGAGGAAATATAAGACATTATCATCATTGTCAGTGGTAACGACCTCTTGCAACAGCATCCAATGTATGAGGTTGCTTGAGAAATGGATATAACCAATATCAAGAAAATGATCGGGGTAAGTTTTTCAAAACAACGTTTTCTTTGATTTTTCTTATAACGCATATATAAGATAACGAAGTTAGATAGCCTTAAAAGTGGTCGCTATTAGGGACTTTCAATATTTTCAATGGCTTTACCATTTTTTCTATTGAAATGTACAATATCAAGTCATAAAAAAGACCAAAATGCAAAACATTACAGGTTTGGGGATTTTCTTACATTAACCCCAAGCATTTCACAAAATACAAAATTTAACTAAAACTTTTAAGATATGACAAATAGGTACCAATATTTCTCAAATAACAGAAAAAAACTATTACAACATCAACATAAGCATAGAACTAACTAAATTGTATACATTTTAAATTTACAAAAATTAACTAAAACTTTTAAGATTTCTCAAATCATGACAAATACATTCAAATTACAACAAAATACCTAATCCTAGGCCACAATTTTGGATAGTAAAATCATCACAATAATGGATCAAAATGCATAAATTTACTAATTTAGTGATTTTTTATATTAACCCCAAACTTTTCTCAAATTATAAAATTTAACTAAAACTTTTAAAATATGACAAATAGGTACCAATATTTTTCAAGTAACAAAAAAACTATTACAACATCAACATAAGCACAAAACTAACTAAATTGCATACATTTTAACCCTAAATATTTAGTTTACAAAAATTAGTTAAAACTTTTAAGATTTCTTAAATCAAGGCAAAAATATTTAAATTACGACAAAATACATAATCATTGGCCACAATTTTGGATAGCAAAATCATCACAATAATAGACCAAAATGCATAAATTTAAAAGTTTGACCATTATTTAAATCAACCCAAATATTTTTAACAAATTAGAAAAATTGACAAAAGTTTTCAAAACATAACAAATAGATCTAAATATTTGCAAAAAATCAAAACTTTCGGTCATCACTTGTAGTGGCCGAAATTGGCTTCTTGGACCACTTTTGGTCACCAATTTGCTTCCAATTTCCTCCATCACCAATTTGCATCCATTTTCATCTTATCATTTTCTATTTTATCATTGTTTTCTATTTTTTGGTAATTTTCAACAATTTTCCAATGACATTCTCCCCAAGCACCAGCAAAAGCAATTTAATATCAAACAAAATGCAAATCAAAAACACTAAACACTTATTCAAATAATATCTCATAAAACTTTTTCAAATAATATCTTAAATTTTTTGATGGACACAAAATTTTATATTGCATCTTCAAATCTCAATATGAACAATAATATACTATGTAATCAAAGTATGC
>JAXCLQ010000006.1:11815671-11827306 GCA_035584115.1 Cedrela odorata | reverse complement strand
TTTGATGGACACAAAATTTTATATTGCATCTTCAAATCTCAATATGAACAATAATATACTATGTAATCAAAGTATGCTATAGCATTGTTTCAATGAAATAGCAAAGAATTTTTATGGCAAGTACCCTTATATCTATTGCCGAAACGGCACTGAACTTCAATGTTTAAAGGTTAGTTCACTGTTTATGGATGATTTCAATCGATTAGGTTATGGCCCTTTGAAGTTTGAGAATGCCTAAACTTTAGTACAAGCTGGCTAGACTTAGAATTTATGCTTTTTATATCTTACAGGAACACGATGCTATTCTAAAACTTCAGTTTTTTGGAAATCACTTTCTCTTGACGTTCATAAGCAAATAGCTTTATTATCAAGATGTTACAATGAGCAAGATGGTAGGTAATTTTCAGATTGGTCTAGGCTGTACAGATGTAATGCAAGTGAATCCCTTCAATGAGGTTGTTGCTTTGGGACCTTCATGTGGTACAGTAACCATGTGGAAACCTACCACCATAGCTCGCCTTGTCAAGATGTTATGTAATCAAGGGCCTATTTCAACATTGTCATTCCATCCTAATGGGCATCTCATGGCCACGTTTGGAAAAGAACAGAAAATTAAGATTCGGGACTTGAGAAAATATAAGGTCCTCTAAACTTTACCTGGCCATGTAAAGACTTTAGATTTCAGTCAGAAAGATTTGCTTGTTGTTGGAACTGGATCATTTGTACAGATTTTGAGAGTTTTCTCTAGATCTCAGAACTATAATAGATACATAAGCATTTTATTAGAGATATGCCTTAGAACCAATCGTATCATATGGTTCAGAGATATTATCCTTATGTTTATATAATTTTGTAATTAATTGTAAATTAGTTTACGATTAATAAAATGATTTTTATATCATTTTGTATGTTCAATTGCGAATTTATATATTGTATATAAAATATAGAATGAGATCCCATAATGTATTATGATGTCAAGACTTTATCTAGAAGATTTATCGATATGAGTACAAAGTTTATGATTTAAATACATTTGAATTAGTTCTTAGTTGAGGTGATGTCATAAGGGACTATGACATTACATGACTAGCATGTTTGATGCTGTCAAGGATTAGTATTAGATATTAGTAGTTGGGTGACGAGTCTCATGTTACAAGAGCATAAACATAAGTAATACATTGGACAACGTGTTACTGAGCGTGACCAAACGTGACGAATCACATGGTGATTATCTATAATTAATGATAAGTCACACAGCCGTACTAATGTACCACTAGTCCTTTAACCTAAGGTGTCATGGCTACCCTCCACAATAAGGCACATTGTTCACTTGTGTATATCGCACTGGGTTAGCCACACCTGTGAAAGAAGCTTGCTGGCAATATGTTTAAGTGTATGAGAACAGGTGATAGCCAAGATGAAATCTGTTGCTCAGATTTTGGAGCTTGAGATCTTAGGAGGAACTGTCATACGCGGAATAAAGTTTTTGACCAAAGCATGTATATCCGGAAAGGTATTTCGCAGATATAAGAATTATGTATATGATTGAGGTTCTGATCCTATGATTAAGTTAAGGGTTTGACAATACTATGACCCGTACTCAATTGGGAGTCGAAAACAGAAGGACTTTACTATATGCACGTACGACTATATGGGTTTATTCGATATTCATTCATCTGAATCTAGGGGTCAAGACATCTTGCTAGATGTCATTCATGATCATTAAGAACTTTGGATACAAAGAATTGTACCAAAGTGATACGAAGGAGTTCGTATCCACTTATGTCCAGCTCACAATTAACCTAGGGGGTCACACGCATTAGTTGATAACTTGATGATGGTGGCATTTGCTATTATACAATAATCATTAATTAGTTAATGATGTTATTTCGATACTTTGATCGAATAGCAATTTGATTCTTTATTATAAAGAATAAATTTCCCCGCTAAGATGCGCTAACACTCATATGCGTGGAAAATGTTTCAATTAATTATGGGATAACATAAATATGATTTACGAATATTTTGATAGTGTTATATATTAGTATAATACTTTAATATTAATTAAAGTAATATTAAAATATAAATGCGAATGATTATTAATATATATATATAATATAATAATCATACAAATATATATATTATTAAAGTAATAATATATGTATAAGATATTTACATATATATAATGAATACATAAATATATTATTAGTGTAATAATATAATATGTATATATATAACTCCCTCTCTCTTTCTTCATATATAATGTTAGGACATTAAATTGATTAATGTAATCAATGTCCACCAACCAATTGCATGACTCATTGATTTTGCATTTAATTTATTTGATGAGATGGATGCAAGTGGATCATTAACGTCGGTGGAGGAGTTTGTCAAATTAGATTTGATAAGTACAAAAGCTTAAGTGTTAAGCTTAAAAAGAAAAGGCATTGGACACTGCATCTCTAAGTTTAAGAAACTAAAAGAGCATTCTTCTTCTTCTTCTTTTTCTTCATTCTCGTGAACTTCATTCTATAGTAGAGTGATAGTTGTGCTTGGTTGTGAACCAAAATAAAAATAGAAGAAGAGAAAGGTTAGAGAGAGAAAGCTTGGTTAAGTTTGGTGAAGCTTATCCTTAAAGATCCATAATGAAGCCGGAATCACCGTCACCAACTCGACATATGGACACACCTAGAGACAAGTGAGGGGATTGATTTGTTATTCCGAATTGCACACAGAGAAGTATGACTTCTCAACTTTGTGTTTAATGTTTAAAATTGTTTTAAATTCCAAAACATGCATGTGTACATGTCTAGATCAGTTTGAAAGCCTTTTCGCATATCCGTGAGATAGGTATGTTTCCTTAATAGCGGTCACGCGCCCGGAAACTGATCCCACGCCTTGCGGTTCTGCTGCAAGTGTGAAATAGAGCATGATGTTTCCTTCACATTCTATGGCTAAAGGCTACCAAATAGGAAAAGTTTCATTTCGACCGTATGAAGACGTGTTAGGCATAGGGCACTCCATAGGTTGGTTTAGTATTCTCATTCTAGGGTCAGCTGAACCTAACTTTGATTCTTGGGTGGCAAACCAATTTGAAACATCTAAATAGATGAGAGAAAAAGAAGTGTGATATCTTCTTGACAAGTTCCCATTTGAAACAATCATGCTGGACCCAACTAAGATTAGTACAGTAAGTTAGATGAGGAAGAAAGAGAAACCAACAAAGTAGGAGATAGAGGAAGATATGGAAATTGTTGTTGAAGCTGTTAAGGGCATTAGTATGAAGAATAAAACAAAGGGTAGGAAAAAACCGAGTAAGGGAGTAAAGAAGAAACAATAACTTATTGCAAAAGCTAAGAGACCTTTCATGAAGCAACAATCGATGGAAGAACAATTATTTTCCAAAAAGAAGCAAAAACTAAGTGAGGAAGGCGGACTACTATTAGAACAATGGTAACATCTAAGAGGTTTTAGCCTCAACTCTTAAATAGTGAGTTGCAAAAAAGAGCACAGAGGCAATGCTTTAAGAGAACTGAGACGAGGGCACAGAGCTGAAGTGCAACAGACTATGCATGAAATCCGATGACACATTAGTGTACAATGGGTGACTATTGAAGAAGATGTAAGTGAGAAGAGTCAGGGCTATGAGTTATAGAACTTAAAATAGTAGCAAGTGTATTCACGAAAAACCTAATTGGGATTTACTTAGCTACAAGGATGACTCTTATCTTGATGAGGTGTCAAGATAAGATTAATCTCCATAATATAATATGGTTGATCCTTAATTCAAGAAAAATGGATAAAATAAGAGCCTTTGAATACTTCTTCAACAATTATTTGGATATGGTTAAATTATGAGGCAGCATCGTGTGAGTGGAATACTTGCCCTAACAACCAAGGGTGTTGGTTATGCATTGTAACTATAAATAGAGTAGTGTAAGTTTCATAAGACACAAGTGAATTTAGAAGAATTCAGTGAGGTGAATTTTGATAGTACTAGAGTTGTATCCCTTTCTTGAAGGGATATAAGAAATTGATGAAAGGTTTTGTCTTCATAATTGATCGTGTGTGCTTTTATTTGTGCAAGAAAAGAGTAAACCATTTACTTCATAAAACAATTTGGTTATTGGCTGTGCCATAGGGTTGTCGCATATAAAAAGTTCCCTGTAACAACTACCTTCGTCTTTGTAGCAATTCGCGCCAAAGAAAGCAACATGATATTTCCAAACCCATTTTTTGAGATGTTGTATCTATTTTCCTAGTACCCTAATTGGTTTGAGAGCCAAAAATGTATCCGCAAATCAGTTATGGGAAGAGAAGACTACTTTGAGTAGTTACTTTTTGCTAAATTTTGAGTGTAGGTTGAAATTGCTCATAGTTGAAGGAGAAGTGTAGTTTTTCCTCTCTTTCCCCACAGAAACTTTTAGTAATCGACTCAATCAGTAGCATGCTATGTGCTAAATTGAAATAATCAGGCTTCTAGATTTCAATTCATTTAATAGTTGGTGTGCATATCTGGCAATTTAGCTTTGCAGCTTGCTGCACCATATTTTCATTTTTCTTGTACTGGCTAAGGGTATACATGTACTTATTGAGTACTTATAAGATTTGTGGTTAAATTATTGAATAAAGTGCAATATAAAGGGCTTACCACATAAAATTGGAGGTAAAAGTAAAAACCTAACAGATTCTTCAATTTGTCAAAAATTCCTTTTATCAGTAATTAGCATATTGTCCTTATTTCTTAAAGTATAAGTGTTATTTAGATTGATCGAGATCTATTTAGTTCAAGTTTGATTGTGGCACCGTTCTGTCTACACGTAAGAGAATAATGTCTATTAAGAAGGAGAAATCTACTACCATGAATCTCCCGAGAAAATAAATGCCTTGCTCTCCTAGAATAAATGCCAATTATAAGTTAATAATGAGCTTAATAATGAGCTTATAAAAGAATCATTGCAATACCAACAAGATCAAAATAAATGCCTTGCTCTCCTAGAATAAACCACAACATAGCACATTATTCTTCTTCGAAACTAAAATGCTCCTTATTATCCAATGTATAGGATAAATTCGATGAGTGACGAGAAAAAGAAGAGAGGAGCAAGATCCCCCAGTCTTCAAAATTTAACCCACTAGGTTAAACTCCTTCCCATCCCATGCACAAGCACAAGCACAAGCACAAGCACAAGCATTCTATCCATATCAGCAACAAAATATTGTCCTAATTCTTTAGTTCTGTCCCATATATGATAGAAGGTATGCTGAAAACAATCAAGAAGAAAAATTCTAATATTAGTTCTCTCTCCTAAACACTGGGAGAGGATGAGCCAGTTCCAGCTGCCTTCCAAATTTTGACCCATTCCTCCATGGCTTCAGCAGCACGACTAAACATAGGATCCGAGTTTCCGAGCTGCTCTTTTAATGCTTTTCCTATCTCAATTAAACAATCCTCAGCTGTAATTGCTGTCTGTGGCAACCTTACCGACTGAAAGAAAGGTACAATCTCCTCCATCAATTTCACCCCTTCCCACTCTTTTTTCAAGCTCTCTATCGGGTTACCCTTTTCCTTTCTCCACACATAAGGCAGCCCACTTTTAACACCAACACCTAGGTGATCGCATACAACCTTAGCACACATTCCGCACCAAATGTCTTCAATTGTTTCCCACCTCAGCTTTCCTTCTCGAGCCAACCTCAAACCTGGAAACAAAGCCGGCCCCACCACCTCACGATCAAAAGCAATATTAATTCCACTAATGGGCAAGAGGGTCCTGGCTGGAACAGTCATAACAGCATCAACATAATGAGAATTCCTCTGCTCTGGCTTCAGGGCTTGTGTAGGTGCATCATAATCGGCCAAGTTTAGCCAGAGGCCACATGATAAAGCACAGTTAACACCATTTCGCAGGCTAAATGGGTACCCACGAACAAAATCTACTCCCTTGCGGTAGGGGTCATAGAGTGTGTTAAAGAAGAAAGGGGTGGCTGGAGTTGTAAGATTAATAATATGCTGGGCCACAGCATCTATAATATTGCCATTATTGTCCCTGGCTGGAAGGCAGTCTTCATCAATGGAGATAATGTATTTCTTTCTAGATACGAGATAACCAAAATACCTGCACGAATAACCAGAGAAGAAAAGGGAAGTGGAAGAACCCACAACTCGGTCAATGTCAGACTTAGTAAAGACATGATGGTCAAAACCTTCAGGTATATTGAGTTCCTCTTTGAGATCAGGATCTTTAACAATTATAAGGTGGAATCGAGAAAATACTGGTCTCCATTCATTCAAGAATTCTGCCAGCTCAGATTGCAGTGCTCCTATGACAATGTCAACCTCACTGTCCTTGATATTTTCTAGAGCCATTTTCCCAAACTAAAAGGGTGACAATCCAAATCCAACAACTTGTTTGCCTATAAGCAGCTTGTATTTGACTTAAACTTCCTCAAGGTATGTCTGCACAAGTTCAAAACAAATTTAAAATTTCTCAGAACATCCTGTTGAAAGATAATCAAAATGTTAGAAAAACGACGGTCTAAACTAAATTCACTTGAGAAAGAGAATAACGAAAATTCCCATATTACTTACTGGTAGGAAAAACAGGGTTGAGGTAATGCTTGATATTTAGTGCCTGAATCAGAAATATGACTTCATCTTTTCTGGTTGCCGTGAACAATTTCAAAACTTTCTGTGTCAGTTTTCCAGCATTCAATGTTTTCTGTGAATCATGAAAATCAGTGATATTATAAGGATGCTGATACAATAGACAAAACAGTAGGGAAGAAAGGTGAGGCGCATAATGATGCATAAAAAGGCAAACTAATGAATAATGTATAATTAAAAAATTGTCGACCAAAAGAGGATGTGTAGTACACAGATGAGAACAAGGACAGAAGCACCCCTCTTGACTAGAATGAAGAAATGGGGCCAGCATAGCCTGATAATCTGTTCTTCCATATCTTACTCCGTTTTGGAAGGGGACTGGAAAGCTTTTTAACAAACATATTTTTTCCACATTTTTCTCTAAGATTATTTTTCCATTCAAAATTTCCATCATCACCCAAAAATAAAGTATAATAGAATTCATGGAACCTTTTTTCTTCTTTTTGGGTTCATTTTGCTGAAGTTTCAAGAGCCGAAAAAACATAAGAAATAATGAAATAGCACATAAAAAGTTTTTAAAGGACAGAGAAAGAATGGGATCCAAAAGATGCAACTTAACACATATTGAACATAAGCAAACTATTTATCTACTCCAACATATACAAGGCAAACAAAGTGTGCAATAACATGATCACTTTTATTTTTCTTTTTCGGTGGTGGGAGGAATAAGAACATGATCAGTAATATATATGCTTAGATTTCTAAACGAGAGGAAAAAAATAAAAAATGAAAAAAGCAATACAAGAAAAAGAACACATTGAGTTATGATTATTTAGGAAAAAGAAAAGAAAAGTGCTCATGCACACTGAACCAAAGGTGTTGCTATCATCATTGGGTGCAAAATTAGCCGTCTAAATGCACGAATTAATGTTGTATGATCATGAAACATCACCCTCAGAATTTTTAATTGTTATTTGTAACCATGAAATATAGAAGCAATAACATTATTCCCTAGTGAAAATCTTGGTCAAACTCAACATTATTAATATAATTTAAATTAGTTATCCAATGAAAATCTTTAATTCCTATTGACAATTTTGGCCACACCCATAATTTCCTATTCAAGGAAAAACCACGTAATCTAATCAACAAGCATAAGCCAGATGTCTTGCCGCTCAACAACATCCAACTATCATATTCCAATAAGTTCAAGTCTTCAAACTTCCAACAAGTATCAAAATCCTCTTCCTCATATTCTGCTTGCCACTCAATCTAATATCGAAAGGGTATTTATTTTGAAAACCCTAAAACTCCCTATTCAAGTATAAACCCTAACAATACAAACCTATAGCTACACTAAAATAAGCCTGATTATCCCTCAATCAAACTATATAAATTTCACCATAAATTATGAAAAAGCCTCAGTGCCTTACAGCTCTAAGTATTCAACCATTCCCATCATATCATATTCCAAATTCTTCATGATTTTAATCCATTTGTGTCCATGAAAATGAAAATAATCAAAATATAGACTACTGTTTTACATTATTGTGTATCCTGCACCCTAAAACTAATAAAAGTTAAAATTTTGGTTGGAACATATCTAAAATGTATTAGACAAATAATATTTCCCAACAATCATATATGTGCCAAACATTCAATACCAAAAGAGCTTTTTCAAACAATTATTACATTCTACAGTCTTTGATTTTATTCACAAAGGCTATAACTTAACTGATTATACAGCTTGCAGGTGGTTGACACGACACTAATGTTAACCCTGGTCATAAACGAAATAGAAAGTAACTCATAATTCTTTCACTGATCCAAAATAGATGCCATCCATAACATAGCAGACATCTTCCATTAATGTAACGAACAAATGACAACACCATCAAGAAAATAGCAGCAATAAGCAACAATTCATCTCATCAGAATGATAAAGAAATAAAATTACCAACAAAATAATAACATTCAGCATCAGCTAACTAATCACAAAAGAATCCAAAACATAACTAAATCAACAACAGAAAACCAACATTTTCTTCCTATTTCTTATAAAATACGATATGGGTAATTTCCGATTTTCCAAGTTATTCTTAAAAAACAAGAAAGCCCCATCAGAAAACAAGAAAAGCAAAACTTAATAGATAAATGATACACCATGCCCAAGTAAAAAAAAACCAAATCAAAAAGAAAATAAATTAGTTACTGAAAAGAGAAAGAAGTAAAGAAGTACCAGGAAGAGATCGAGGAGGATGTGATCGGGAAGATAAGAGAGATCAGATACGTGAGAGAGATTAAGAACAGCCTTATCTATAGCTAATGATAGCAGAGATGGCGGGGTTCTCATTCATTTAATTACACAGACAAAGAAAGAATTGTTCTAAGTTTTGTCCGAATTTAGTTGCTTGGTTGCAGGCTGCAGACCTCGTTTATTTATTTTTCGTATTTGCCGTCTCCTTGGAAGACCGACACTAGCTCCTCTTAACTCTCCTCTCTTCTCTCTCTCAATGAACCGCTTACCCTAATACGCACCGTTTCGTATGCATGTAAAAGGGGTCCTTTTTGCCGACCCGACCCGACCCGACCTGACCTCTTAAGTTGCAATCCATTTGAACTTTTGTGCTGGCTGGGCAATCCAGGACGGGCCAATCCGCTAACTTTTTATTATTGATAACAAACTTATTATTATTATTATTATTTTTTAACAAATTTTAAAAAAAATTAAAAATAACTTCTAATAATACAGTAAATGGCTCCGCCATAATTTTTTTTATTATTAATGAATAATGTTAGATTATCCAAATTTTCTTTTCAAGTTTATTATTATTAATGAATAATGTTAGATTATCCAAATTTTCATTTCAAGTTATAATAGATTGTCCAATTTTCATTTCAAGTTATAATGTAACTTTTATTTACGAAACACTAAAATAAAATTTATATATGTAACTCAAGTGGGAGATGAATTTGGTTTTTTTAAAAATTTTATAACACAAGATAACCAAATAATAGTGGTGTGCAACAGTTTCGATTTGACCTGAAATTGCCAAGAATCGTACCGAAAAAATTGATTCTTTTAGGGTAAGTTTTGGTTCTAAAAATCAAGAATCAATTTTTTTTTTAAAGTAAGTTCCGATTTTAAAAGTTCTGATTCTAAAGATTGTGAAATCGGAACTAAACCGAAGAGCCGATTTGATTTAAAACAAAAAATATATATTTTTCAAGTCAAATAAATTAAACTCTACCTCTTATTCAAATACAAACTTTTAATAATTGAACTGCATATATAAAATTACACAATTTATTAAAGAAAATATTTTTTATTCATTGAGTTATATAAAAAAAATTAATTAATGTGTTTATAATGTTTTATTTAACTTAATTTATCATGTTATTTGTATAATGATTTAATAAAATCATGATGTGTATATATTTATTTTAAAATTGTTAAATAAGATAACAATTATAATAAATAACATATACATGGCATAATATATATATATATATGTATAATTTTACCATTAAATTTTTTTTTCTCTTTTTAGTGATATATAATATTAATTCGAGTAATAATAAAATATTTTTTTAATAATTTATCGTATATCAAGTATCTTTAATAACTTATTTCTCTTATCTTTTGTTCACTCAATTTTTCGTCCATTCAATTTTTCATTATGTATACAATACTTTTATAATTTAATTTCATCGATTTTATTTTTTAAGATTTTTTTAATGAAATTAAAAATTATAAAAATTGAGATAATTGATAAACATGGTACTTTGTTTTTGAACTGAAATAAAAAAAATGATATCCTACTAAATATGGTAGGTTCCGGTTCCTAAATTTAGGAACCAAATTATTTAGGATAGGCTCCGGTTCCTAAATTTAGAAACCAAATTATTTAAGATAGGTTCTGATTCCGAGTGAAATCGAAACCGAAATCAATTTTGCACACCCCTACTAAATAATATCTAACAATAAATAATGTAAATAAAAGTGAAGGCAAGAGAAAGTAAATACACTTACATCACTTCCACAAGCTCAAAGTTTTTACTTTTTCTCTATAAATAAGTCTTTAAACCTTGAAACACAAAAACAATTAAGAAAAATTTTGATTTCACTCACAACCTTAAAAGTGATTCACTCAATCATTTAACCTACTTTTATAAGAGTACTATAAGTCTCATTAACTCTCTTTTGTATTTAAAGAAATGATTACAAATGAAAATTACACATCAAAGAATCTCTTTAATACGAGAATGTATACAAATGGATAAGGTGTATGATATGTGTTTTTAGTAATTTATAAGCTCAATAATGATTTTGAAATTCAAAGTATGTTGGTAAATGCTTAGGATACTTGAGAGAATGTTCAAAGTTCTTTTAAAATGTTTGAAATGACTTGTATTTATAGTTAAGGTAAAATACTAGCTATTATGACTAATAAAGTTAAAAAATCGATCGTAAACGGTCGATCGATTCAAGAAAATGATTGCCTAATTTTTGAAATTCAAAGAACAAAAGCACAATACTAGGAACCAATGGATCGATTCATGAAATGGTCAACCGTTTAAAGTAAACGATCGGTTGATTCAGTGAAGCCTTAACTTAAACCTGGCCCACGGGTCAGCCGGTTCGAGTAATCAATGAACCTGTTTGATATTTTTAAAACATACGTTTTATTTTTAAAAATTTTAAAAATCTTGCAAATTGGTCCTTATTTGATTTTAAAAATTTTAGGTCCAAATCCTAGGTTTTAAAAGTTTACAAAAAGGTCTATTTAAAATGTAGACATCAAGGAAAAACTTTTAATTTAGTCTTTTAAATGCATCCACTCGCAAGTAAGAAAATTAAGATAAACTTTTGAACTTAAACTATAATACCCCAAAATTTAAATTAAGGGCATTTTAGTCATTCTACACACCAGGGGTAATTTTGTTATTTTATAAATTTATGTCGAGGTGTTAAAGACCGAGTTACTAACTCTATATTAATGTTTACTTAGCTATTGGGATTGATTT
>JAXCLQ010000006.1:11779903-11805169 GCA_035584115.1 Cedrela odorata | reverse complement strand
TTGGTTGGCCAAGTTATTCTTATAATGCGGTGTTGTTGAAAAACAACAATTCTTGACGAATTCAGAATTTTATGCCAAAAGTATTTTCCAAAAATAGTTGTAATATACATATTTAGTTATATGAGTGTATAGGTATATATGGAATAGTGAATGAAGTAAATATGATGATTAATGTGTTTTAGGAATTCATTAAGTATCAAATTAGGAAATGTGAATATCGTAGGTAGGGAGGAACGAGTATAAATGCGTAACTGAAATAGATTGTGTTAATTTGATTTTAGGTATGCCACATTAATCTAAGAACATACTCCGGGAGAGCAGGAACAAGAGTAAATGAATCATGTATGCATTTTAATACTTTGAAACTATGCGATATTCAATGTGATGATAAAATAAAAATGTGATTTTAAGGTTTGGTACGCCAATACAATTCTACGAAATGATTAGTGAAATGTTTGTAAATTTAAATGTTTATGCCAATATCGCATTTAGAAAATAAATATGAACTGTTGTCGATGTGTGAAATGTTTGAAAAAGAATGTATTTTATGGCTTAGTCATTAGTTATGCTATTCTGACTTAGTCGGGTCTCGTGTTTATAGTGAGGGTTGTGGACTAGTAAGAATTTTGTTTAACGCATTGCACGTGTTTCTGTTATATGAATATGAAAATGACTGCTACATGCGAAATACGTAATTACATTTTGAATTCTGGTCATCGTGGGTATATGTGACACTAACTGACTAAACCGTTTTGAATATGTTTACATTGCAAATAAATTCTATGTGTTTGGAAAAGTTTGAAAATATTTTTGTTATTTAAACTGTCTATTATGTTATGCATCGATATATAAAAGCATGTTTTAATTTGCTTACTGAGATTTGTATCTCACTTTTTATTGTAAAAATTTTATTTTTCATATAATAGCACATAAGGGTAACCAAGTACGCGAGCAAGGGTATTAGGCATATGGGAAGTTTTAATTTATATATATATGTAATTGTAGGTTAGCTAAGAAATGTGTATAAACTTGTATGTATAAAAACTTATGTAAATTGAATTATGTTGGGTTTGTGTAATAAAAGTGATGCATTGTATATTATATGTGTTAAAGATATTTGAGGTTAAATGTATGTAAAAGGAGTGTGACATATTGAATTGATCAAAATTATCCGTTATGTATAACAACCAAGTGTCTGCATTGCTATAAGGCTCTCATCTAAACAATAACCATTTAAGTAAGTAAAGGAGCCACAAATTAATTGCGTCACTGTCGTCTATTGCAGTGAAGTCAAAGGCTTTATACATTTTATCTAACTCACCGAGCTTAATCACTTTACCTTTAAAATAAGTGTCCCTGAATTGATGACTTTTATGTACCTCATATAAGAATAACCAATATTGAATCTCGTTAATAAAGCAAACTCCTACAGGAAAAACTGAATGGTGGTGCCTCCTACGAGAAAATATAACACACTATCGTCGTCATCGGTAATAATGACCTACTTCAACAATATTTAATGTACAAGCTGTTGGAGTTGGTGCTTTAATACTAATATCTTTTGTATGAATTATTGATTATTTATACAAGTTTATACTTTTTCAAGATCATTCTTTTATGCTTATATGATATTTAAGTTTGTCTTTTACATTACATATTGGTAATTTGAAGTTGTTCAAATTGATTAATGTAATTGAGAAAACCCTAAAAAAATATTTATTGTAGTGAATATGGTAATAAAGAGTTATTACATTGAGACAACTTCACTATGTAGTATATTGGAAAAAAGATTTCTGGTCATAAGTTTACTAACATAGAACGGTTAATAAATTGGATAGACTAGCACATGTAAAGTATTTTAATAGATTTAGATGGTTCATCTTAATGAACCATAAGCTTAGGGAAGCTTGTACATATATGTGAGTGATTGCTTATTGGAGAATGGGTTCATTGAATTGACTCATCAAAGACTCCTAATAGACATTCCACAAAATGTCAATAGGAGTTATTTCCGAGTTGAGTAGGCATATGTGGTCCTTTGACTTGAGATGCCACGGTAATCTTATGTGTGATTATCTATTCTTAGATGCCATACATGTCATAAGCCTTTCATGGTCTGATCTCTGAATGGTTGTTGGGAATATACCGATACACATGGAGGTTGGTGTGCATTCAATAAAGAAACTACTATTCTATGTGATTGAGGTGAATATTCTATGATCTTTAGAATTATAGTAGATTCAATCTCTTATCAAAGTAGTCATTGGAAATGAGTTTTTAATGATTAAGATAAAATTATAAAATAGTTTCTAAATATTATCCATATAGTGTGAATTTAAAGCTAAATTAAAGTTAAGTGATATATAGACTTAACGATATAATCTACGTCTATATACTTAATTAGGATGTTAGATGACAGAAGGACTATACATATACGGTAACTCAATTTGTATGGTTTACGAGAATTCATGTGATTTGGGATCGCCATGATATGTAGGTGGATGTCACTCATAAACTTACAGAAAAGTTCTACATGACAAATGTACGTGAACCTAGCGAGTCACACAACTTACTAGAGGCTTAATTACCATTTATCAAGAGTTGCTAAAGATAATTAATAAACTAGTTATGATATGATTATAATAGTTTATTAAAGGGACAAATGTGTAAATGTTAAGCACGATGTGTAAACATTAAGCACGATGTGTAAATGTTAAGCGTGTAAATATAAGTGCGATGTGTAAATGTTACGCACAATATGTAAATATTAAGCACGATGTGTAAATGTTAAACACGATGTGTAAATGTTAAGTACGATGTGTAAACATTAAGCACGATGTGTAAATGAATGTGATGACTAAACTTTACAATATTTTGATTAGTGGAAAATATACCATATGGCTAAATTTCAAACCTTAATAGTTAGCACTTATCGTGGCTAGTCAGTGTTTTTTTTCTTATGGGTTTATATCACTAGAAGTTCAAAGTTAGTATTCATAAAGCATCTAAAGTTGATTAGGTATAATTTTTGGTAATCAATGACACCTGTTTTCTCCCTTGGCAAGACTATGTAAACTTTAACAAAAGTTTTCTTTTTACGCTTTGTTGTTTGTTTCATTATTCTTTTTCCTCCTGTCTTTTCTTATTCCTTTTTTCGCTTGTTTATGTTCCATTAAATGAATCATTTTTGATGCGTTTTAGGATCCTACTCGAGCATGTTATGGACCAAAGCATGTGGAGATTGCCCATGAACGAATGGCTGTCCAAATGCTTCTGATCACAGATGAACTTTTCAGGTTGGTGTAGGTATAATAGTCATTATAATCTGGACAATTTTGCAGGCTGAAGGAGTAGTAGTATTATAGAAACTATATTGTTTTTTTGATGTGAATGATTTACCATGTTTATTGCATTAAGTTTATTTGGTTGCTCTCTGCTGGATGCTCCTTTAGCTTGTACTGAGATAAAGCAAAGCTTGCTTCATTTACAATACAATCAATCACAGTGAGCTTTCAGTTTCCTTTTATGTTGAATTTCAGTTTTTTGACTGTGATGTTACAGGATCTTGTAAAGTTAAATTTTAGGCTCAATCTCTTGCTAGGGTGCTAATTTATTACAGTGAACTTTCAGTTTCCTTTCGTGTTTTGAGAATTTCAAGGTGCTGACATTAGACCTTACTGTAAACAAAGTGGCTCCTTAATGTTGTAATGACTTAGCACAATTGGAATGCATCAGAGTCTCTCTTCCTAAATTTTAGCTATTTTATATTTTTTCCCAATTGCAGAATTCGCATAGGATCAATTAATTATAATTCCTGAAATGGAAAAGACCTTTTTGGGGATAAGCTAGCTCTTGATAAATTGAACTTTATGACGTATAAACCCTTATACAATCAATACTAAAGGATACGATCCTTGGTTTCTAACCAAGAGGTCAGCAGCTTCAATTCTCTTGGAGCCACCCACTCGAAATGTTATATCACGATGTGTAAATGAATGTGATGACTAAACTTTACAATATTTTAATTAGTGTAAAGGTTTGTGACATGCGTTAGAAAATCATTCAGTTTTGAACACTATATAAACTCAATTGAGTTTTGGTTTTAGACAATTGAAAATTTTGGTTTTGAAATGTTATTGCTTTTGAAACCTCTCTACTATTTTTAAAAATTCAGATTCACTCTATTATAAAACTCCCAACGGACAAGCTAGAGATCATCCTTTAATGGGGGTTATGTTGAAATAAGCAATTGTTACTTGAAACTAATCTCGGTAACCAGTAAGGTATGATTTACTATTTAATTAATTTTTAACATTGATAATTGTTATCTTAATCTATAATGATAAGTAGTTTACTTGTATGGTTAAGTACATGTCAAGGAATGTTCTGTCACTAAGGTTATAATGTCTAAGAAGTCTGCTTTTTAAGTGGAACCATTATAACCCCACCAGTCTTTTTTAAGAACCTACCTGGTTTATATTTACATACATATATGAAATTATATTAGATTCAATAATAAAATATGTTTTATTTTATTTTGGCTTTCAATTTATTTAGTAACTATGAAATAAAATTATTACATATATATCTATATTGTTTCCACTGTGTGCCTATAGTAGGTTTTGACTCAAATACACCAATACAAGGTTGCTTGATAAATGGAGATACTTGATATTAAGGAAATGTTTGAGGCAAGTTTGTCAAAACAACATATTCTACCACAGAGTGAATTTTTATTGAATTGCACCTATAACTTACAAATAGGATAACAGAGTTGAATAGTCTTGAAAGTTGTCGTTTTAGAACCTTCAAGGTTTTTTTATGCCTTCACTATTTTTTCTTGTTCAAATGTCCAACACCAACAATCTAAACAAACCAAACAAAAATTATGTGCATGTAAAACATCAAAATATACACGTAACAACACATTCTTTCAGCCAAAAATAAAATTTTCAGCCACTTTTCACCGTATATTCTGGCCAACTATAGCCAAAATAATACATTATATACACATGCAATTGGGAGAGAATGTCATTTTTACCGTTGTTGATCTACTACTTACTTACGTAGTCGCCGGAGGGAAAATAATTTTCAATCACAAAGATGAAAATGAAAGAAGAGAATATGAAAGTAGAGAGAGAAAAATGGACTTGTTCCGTTTTTGTGTTATGAGATATTTATATCTAAGTAAATCATTTTTTTTTTTTAACTTTTTAGTAAAAAAAAATTATGAAGACGATAATTTTAATAAATTAATTTATAAAAAGGGCTATTTTAAAAAATTTCGCTTATTTTTTTCCTTTATTGATAGCCTTCCTTGCGATACTATTTAGAGCAACTAAAAGAAAAATAAAAATAAAAAAGAAAAGAAAACCAAGAACCTCCGAGTCTGAGTAGCAGAATATACAGAGTGAAAGTTCAGAAAGTAACTAATACGCATGAAGATCATACGCAGAAACTTAGTAGCCAATGGGTCTGGTAGCGTTAAGGTACAAAACAATTTCACAATTCCAATTTCATTCTTGTTTGAGCACGCTATCTATCAGTACCTAAGAGAAAATTGATATATTGATGATTTTGTTTTTTTCTCAGATGAAGCCGGAGGATTCCGATGATCTTTGGTTTGCTTACAATCTCATAGCTCCTGGAGATTCTGTCATGGCCTCAACTGTCAGGTTGGTTTCAAGTTCTGCCACCTAATTCAGGATTTTATTATTATTATCATTATTATTTTGCTTTTTTAATGATGAAACAACAACTTTCTTGCTTATAATTTGATAATAATGTGAATTATAATAGGAAAGTTGTAAAACAGACCGCATCTGGTGCAAGAGACGCAGAACGCGTGAAGCTTAAGTTGGAAATCAAAGTTGAGGTAAATTTAGGCTTTGAAGCCATAGCTTCTTTGGGGTAAAATTACTTAGATGTCAAATTTAAGTGAAAAAATAAAAACAATTTTGTTAACTAAAAGTGCTTTTAAGATTGTTAAAAGTGCTTGCAAGTGCACCGTGATTATATCAATGTTGGCATAAGAATGTAACTTGAAGAGGAAATTTTTATGAATTTGAAATATTCATTATATTTCTATTTCCTTACTTTCTTGTGTTTCTCAGGCTGTTGATTATGACAAAGAAGGGTCTGTCTTGCGTATACGTGGAAAGAATACGCTTGAGAATGAACATGTTAAAGTAGGTGATATTACATTGAGCTTTAATTTTACATATTTATGGCTTCTTAGTCCAGCATCAGACTCTTATTTGTTGTCTCAGATTGGTGCATTCCATACTTTGGAGCTTGAGCTGCAACGACCTTTTGTGTTATCAAAGGTATGATTCTGTTATTGACTTGTTTAAATCTTGCATATTTTCTTTGTTGCTGGCCACTTGTGCACTGACTATATCCATATTATATTTTCTGTGAAAAATGTATCTCCTTTTAATTGTCTAAGTATCCTTCTCCTGTTAAATTACCAAATCCATTGGTAAGTTTAGTTACTCTCTTCCTCTTAGGCCTTGTTACTGCTAAAGGTCTTAAACATCTGTTCTGCAGAATATTGACATTTAAATGGTTAGGAATTTATGTTTGTGTAGGGTTTTATATGCAATTTAAGGTTCTACAGCATAAAGTACTTTTTTTTGGTTATTTTTACCAGTTTTGGATAAAATTGGGTTGCTTGTTTCTTTTTGGGTTAAAAAGTAGACGGGGAAAGATAGGTCAGCAATGATGCTTTAATTGATCCGTGAACTCTCATTAAATATCTGCGAAGTTCCCTCCTCAAACCCTCTAAATTTTATCTTTCTTTGTTGCTGACATCATATGTTATTAATTTTGAAATTTACTTTTATCACTTCTATTCTTCAACATTGCTGTTTTTTTCTCTTACAAAGGATCTTTTTTCTCTTATAAAGGATTTTTTTTTTCCTTATTTTTCTAACTTGTGGCATGTATTCTATCTTTTGTATTAGGACGTTTGGGATTCATTTGCATTAGATACACTTCGTCAGGCATCTGGTATGCTCTCTGAATTTCTCTTGAATTTCTCAACGATCTTGACAATTCCAAACTGAATTGTTCTAAAATTGTTTCATTTGTTTCAAAGTAATTTTAAGATTCTTACTTTTTTTATTTTTTTTTAAAAAAAATCAGCTGACCTGGGAAAGGGTTGTAAATTAGTCTGGTGTATTAGGTATGTTTTTGTTACAGGGGTAAGGATTCTTGCAAATAGGCTTGAGTCAATCTCAGAATTAGAATTGTAATTCTCCTAACAGTGGGGCTTTTGTTTATCCAGTGGACAACTGGTTCTCCTTTGTTCTTTCCTTTTTTCATTATTATATATTTTCTTGTTTCCTATAAAAAAAAAAAAAATTATCATCTGAATTAATTTGCAAATGAAGAGCCTAGATTTATGTACTTTTAAAAGTTTGGCATTGCTTGGGACTATACTGTTTATCTACTTGGTATCTACCCTGTATGCCTTGATGTTGGTTCTTTTGGATAAATTTTGTAGTTAGTCTATTATCATTTTAATTGCATATATAAAAAAAGGGTTGGGATACAATACCGTAAATGTTTGACTTGAGATGTAACACAAATCTCAACTGTCCTTTTGTTTTGATCCAGGGTTAATAGAGTTTTGAGCCGGCATAAAATAGTAGTGAAAGTGAAAGTTTAAAAAAATAACATTTAGTATTGCCAACTCCACATTTTGTGAATGGTAGATTGAAATTATAGGAAGGTTGGGATTTCCTGTCCCATTTTAATTGATATTTACAATCAAAATAACATGACCTCTAAAAAAATTCTTTGTTGGTTTGAGCTTGTGTTTCACCTATTATGCAGTAATTATGTTTGAAATTTAAAATGGACAGCATTATATTGGTTCATATTCTACAAACCTCTATAAATTGATGTAGTTGGTGGAATATATAAGGTGTTTGTGTTACAGAAGGTCTATTTGTCTGATACCTCTGTTTTGTGCTCTTTGTAAGATCCTGCTGCCACTGCTCAGCTTGCTGTTGTTTTAATGCAAGAAGGATTATCACATATCTTCCTTGTTGGTAGAAGGTAAGCATACCTCATTGCGATTTGAATCTTAAATTTCCATGTATTGTGCTGTAAGTTGATTATTACAACTAAAATTTGGACAAATTTTAATTTTAATGTGTAAATCTTTGTTGTTTTGTCAAGTGGATTGGAATGGATCATGCCCACGGACTGTTTGATATGATATTTATGGTATCTTTAAACTTTTTGATGTGTCCCAGGTAGGAATCCAATGGCTGCAGGTCCAATACATTCGATGATATTTGTTCAAGGCACAAAACTTTCAAAATATAGACACTTGTAGATATTTTTTTGGGTCAAATTTCTGTAATTTTCTGCAAGAGAAGTCTTAGTATCCATTAGCTATGAGGATCACAATTGTTTAACAAGTTTTATTCACATTTGAGTTACTTGAATACAAATTTAAATTACTTGAGCCCAGATAACACCAACTGCATCAGCTTTAATTCTAAGTAGACCCAAACTTTTAAATAAAAATAAAATCTGCTATAGTGAGACACATAAGTCATATCTGAATTAATGAAATCCCTAAAATAGCAATTATCTGTGTATAAAATCACAAAACCAGTTGTTGCTAAATTACTTGTTAACCCTTCAAATTCTCTTTTCAAAGCTTATGTCTCAACTGTTAGCATCTGAAAGCTATTTCTTGATTGATTCAAAAATGCATTTTTTAGGGAGTAATGTGATCTCAGGTTTTGAAGGAAGATAAGCATGTATCTTAGTTTTGAAAATTGTATGCTTGGCTTAAGAGTTGAACTTAGAAATAATGGATATGGGAATGGATACAACGTTTTGGCTTTTGAAAAATATTGCCAGTGTCCAATCCATTAAATGGGATCTTCTCCTGTTGACACTTCTTGATTTTTTTGTTCTTGGACAGGAGAATTTGCCATTCCCTCTACATCATTGTGACTTTTTTTGTGTTAGTTTCAATGTTTTTGTTCATCAAGCTTTTTGTATATCGGCTACTTGATGCATTCACTTAAATTTTTGAAATGACAATCTGAACGTCTATCTTTTTCCCCATTATTTTGACCTAATTGGTCCATGGTTATCTTGATTTTAACACAAATTGCAGACCTAAAATATAGATTGTTTGAAATATGAGACTATCCTCATATAGCTCGTGCTGCAATCTGATGGTTAATGTTTGTGTATCCAAAATATAGTCAGATTCAACTAGAAATTGACAGTTTTTTTTGTCAATGTGTGTGTGTATATATATATGTTCTTTTTTTCGTAATTTTTTTTACATAATTGTAAACCAAACCCCTTCCCTACCCTACCTTGGTATGAGCAAGATTCAAACCCTAAACCTCTTGTATTTCCCCTAGAGGTTTTACTAGTTGAACCAACCGGCTCCCACCACCTTTTGTCTATCTTATTTGCAATTTAAGAGTGTGATATATATTGAAAGATATAATAATATCATATACCATGTGTAGTAATATCTCCTTTTGTTCATGTGGAAAAAAATAGTTTGACAAGCACTCGTTCACGAATAGAAACTTCAATTCCTCGGAAGCATGGGCCTGCTATTGCTGGTTATGAGTCGGTACGTGTTCTCAGATAGAGATATGTAATGGACAGTGAGAGCATGTTTTTTCTTGGACCCTACTAATTTATGTCTTTACGGACTGTCTTCTACAGGCTTTGAATAAGTTCTTTGAGAATGTTCTACAGGTAAGTATCATTTTGAATAGAAATATCGTAGCTTCATGTACCACTCCTGAATATATGTGTCTGTTGTATTTAAATGCTAGAACAGGATTTCTGTGCCTCCTAACAAGTTTTTAATATGTGTTAGGCTTTCCTGAAACATGTTGACTTCAGTGTGGTTCAATGTGCTGTGATTGCAAGTCCGGGTTTCACAAAGGTCTGTTATTAGTGTCTTTGTTTTCTCTTTTAGTTTGGGTTTAGATAAAATGCCAAGAATACTGAATTTCATTTGAAGGCTACCCCCTCTTTTTCTGATGATAATGATAATCTACATGACTTGTATAATAAAATAATAAAACCTTTTTTCTTCATATATTAATGATTTGAGTGTTCTGTTGTATATGATCCAGGATCAGTTTCATCGTCACCTATTGTTAGAGGCAGAAAGAAGACAGTTGAGACCAATTATCGAGAACAAGTCCAAAATAATTCTTGTCCATGCAAGTTCTGGATACAAGTATGGTTCATATCAGAAATTGGTGTTTATATTGTTTAAACATACTTTTCTAACATATGCAAAGCATAAGATTTTGAGGTAGAAATAGGTGCGTACTTTAGGAAGTAACTTACATTCTTTCTCTTAGTTATGTCAACATATTGTTTTTAATGCATGGTCACATTGATTTTTGTTTTTGTAACTTATGGTGATGAAGGTTCTTTGTAGTTATTTGGCAGCCTTAAGAACTATTATGAAAATAAATTATGGGTGTAGTATTCCGTATCTATTTGGGCAGTTTCATGCAAGGCCAAAGGCTAGATGTTTGATACTCTTTGATTACTGAATGGATTTCAATGTGCCCTTTTTAATTTATATTTTCGGTGATATTGAGAGTTTGTTTTGGCTGCATGACTTATAGCTAATACTGTCTCTTTCACTATCATGTCAATTCCATTTCACTCCATAAGAAATTAGTTCTGTTTACTAATTAATGTTGGCAGTAACTATCTTATAATTATATATTCTCTGTAATTATCATTTATGTATGGATATCAACATACAAAGCTTGCTAGTAAACATCTAAAAGCAATAATAAAACGGCGCACCTCTTATATAATGCATCTCTCCTATTTCAGCATTTATCATACAATGTGGACTGAATACTTTAGGCGGCACATAGCCTCTTCCATAGAACTCAAATATCTCATTGATGTAACTGCTTAGTGTTCATTTTGATGTATGTTCTTTTCAAACTTATTTTAAAACTTGCTTCATACTGCCACTTGACATCAAATTTTGATACACAGACATAGTTTGAGAGAGGTTTTGGATGCGCCAGATGTGATGAACAGGATCAAAGACACTAAAGCTGCACAAGAGGTAAGATTTCTTTGGCTTGGCATTTCAAATTTTATTACATTTGATTTGCTCTAGAATATTGATTGTCCTGTCGTTTGTGGTCTAGGCACTTGCTTAATGTTCAGTGTTCAAATGTAAAGTCCTGTCACAGTACTTAAATGTACTGTATACCTTATTGGTTCTCTATATGCAACAATATTTATGTTATTCTCTCCTTTTTGTTCAGGTCCAAGCACTCAAAGACTTCTTTAATATGCTTTCAAATGTCAGGTTCTATCTTTGAGATCTGTGGTTTAATTTTCTGTTTTTTTTACCTATCATATGCATTTATTGTTGTCACAAACCAACGGAGAAATGTATGATTCTTTAAATGCCTAACATGTGACAATTTACACCTGAGTGAACAACATGAAAACTAGAAGCCATGGGAATTTGATTAATTGTTTTGTATTTAGTGGGTGATGGTGGATAGTACTTGTACATGTATCCCTCTGGACATTTTCTTAAGAGTTCGAACGTGCTACCTTGCTTGCATTCTAGAAACAGTAGCATCCACGCCCTTCCTGCCGAAATTGATGTAAACAATTGTGACAGTTTTTCAAATCCTATTCAGTCTGATAAGATATGTCACTGAAACAATCCATTCTGTCTCTGTTTTATTTTCGGTTTCCAAGGATGAGCCGGAAAATATAACATATGGCTACATTTTAAACCTTAATAGTTAGCACTTATCGTGGCTAGTCAGTGTTTTTTTTCTTATGGGTTTATATCACTAGAAGTTCAAAGTTAGTATTCATAAAGCATCTAAAGTTGATTAGGTATAATTTTTGGTAATCAATGACACCTGTTTTCTCCCTTGGCAAGACTATGTAAACTTTAACAAAAGTTTTCTTTTTACGCTTTGTTGTTTGTTTCATTATTCTTTTTCCTCCTGTCTTTTCTTATTCCTTTTTTCGCTTGTTTATGTTCCATTAAATGAATCATTTTTGATGCGTTTTAGGATCCTACTCGAGCATGTTATGGACCAAAGCATGTGGAGATTGCCCATGAACGAATGGCTGTCCAAATGCTTCTGATCACAGATGAACTTTTCAGGTTGGTGTAGGTATAATAGTCATTATAATCTGGACAATTTTGCAGGCTGAAGGAGTAGTAGTATTATAGAAACTATATTGTTTTTTTGATGTGAATGATTTACCATGTTTATTGCATTAAGTTTATTTGGTTGCTCTCTGCTGGATGCTCCTTTAGCTTGTACTGAGATAAAGCAAAGCTTGCTTCATTTACAATACAATCAATCACAGTGAGCTTTCAGTTTCCTTTTATGTTGAATTTCAGTTTTTTGACTGTGATGTTACAGGATCTTGTAAAGTTAAATTTTAGGCTCAATCTCTTGCTAGGGTGCTAATTTATTACAGTGAACTTTCAGTTTCCTTTCGTGTTTTGAGAATTTCAAGGTGCTGACATTAGACCTTACTGTAAACAAAGTGGCTCCTTAATGTTGTAATGACTTAGCACAATTGGAATGCATCAGAGTCTCTCTTCCTAAATTTTAGCTATTTTATATTTTTTCCCAATTGCAGAATTCGCATAGGATCAATTAATTATAATTCCTGAAATGGAAAAGACCTTTCTGGGGATAAGCTAGCTCTTGATAAATTGAACTTTATGACGTATAAATCCCTATACAATCAATAACGAAGGATATGATCCTTGGTTTCTAACCAAGAGGTCAGCAGCTTCAATTCTCTTGGAGCCACCCACTCGAAATGTTATATCACACTGGTTTTCTGACTACAAATATTGTAAGGTCCAGTACTAGTTCCCAGTTTCAAACTTGGTGCACATGCCAAGGAATTTTATGAGTTATCAATGGGAAACATATTCATGTGTAATTCAATTTTACATGTAGGGAATGAGGACTTAAAACTTCTAAATCTTAAGTTTGTTCATTTCATGAATTTTTAGTATCGTTGCCTAAAATTAATGCTTATTTTCAATTATTTGACTACACATGTAATGATCAGAATTACACTTAGGGGTATGTTCATGCTTGAAAATCTCCTCTCATTCACACATAAATTAAACATAAATAAGAAAATGCTTGTGCCCACATTTTTCGTCGGAATTTTCTTTAAGACTTGTTTTTGTTGGTGCAAGTTTCTTAATGTTTACCATAGTTTATCTTCTCCAGCAATAATTTTTTGCATACATAATCTGTAAATTTTCTTTGCATACACCATTTTCTAAATTCCCATATTGTAATGTGTTGAAATAGAAAGGTTGAGTATTTTCTCTTATCAAATTGGATTGCAGGAATGCTGATATAGTGACAAGACAGAAGTATGTTAATTTGGTCAACTCGGTTAAGTATTCAGGAGGGACTGCTCATATATTTTCATCCATGCATGTCTCGGGAGAACGTGAGTTTTATTTCGTATGCTTTATGCTATAACCTTTTTTTTCCCTTAATAATTTTTTTTTTCATAACTCTAGTTATTTAGGGATAATTTCATCAACCACCCGTAATTTCTGTCTAAAACACGCACAGAATCATTTGTTTCAATTTTCAGTCTCCTCATTGAGCGGCAGCCCTTGGTTTTAACAGTTAAGGTACATTTTTTTATTGACTTGTGATCTACTGGTCGAATGATCTAATTAATTACTCTTTGGTCATTACAACTAAGAGTTGCCGCTTAATGGGATGAATGGTTTGTGACTAATAACTGAAACGAATGGTGCCAAACAGTTTTCTGGCCAACCTAATTAGTGATTGTGAAATCAATCCTTATTTAATTAAAATCATTCTGCATCCTAACCCTTGCTTTACTATCAAATAAAATACAGAACTGGGACAATTGACTGGCATCGCTGCAATCCTTCGATTCCCTTTACCAGATTTAGAAGACATTGAGATGTGATGGAAAGCATGAATTAGAATAATCTTCTTACTGGTAACAGCAAGTTTGTATATTAGCTTGTCTTGTATTTGATTTAGTGATGTACTGCTTTATTTTGAAGCTGCAACTTTTTGTTTTATAAAAAATGGTAAGGGGTAGGTTGGGTTTGGGACCTATATAATAAAAATAGATAAATTACATATTTATTTATGAAAGCATAAAAATTGACAGACCTGAATGTTATTACTCCAGTCTAGTACTAATTATTTTGTTTACTTCTGCAAAAACATCGGTCTTAAATTGTAAGGTAATTACAAATTCTTTTAATTTTAAAATAATTTTATAAAACTTGGAAGGAGGTCTCAAACATTTTTCAATTAATTTTAATAGCACAAACATTCTACATTACATGCAAACATTTTAAAATTTTTAAAATTTTTAAAATGACAGATTTATTATTATTATTTTTTTACCTTCTTATGATGCAGTGCTCTATTACTATTAGTATATGCTTATGGTCATTGTGAGCTGATAACAAATACAAGTTAAATTTAAGTGCATTTAGTATTAAGGTGATATGCGACTTTACAGCGGCTGCGGTAGGAAATTATTAATAGATGGTAAACTTAATTAAAAGAACGAGTGAATTTCATTAACAGCATATCAAAAGTACCACAATATTAAACGAAAGATAATCACAAAAATTATCCTTGTTTTTAATATTCTGCATGTCTTTGGTGACAAAGATATCTTACTGTAATGCACGAAAAAAAATAAATTGTAGGATATTTTAGCCATGACCAAACCATTGTTTATACACACAAAACCAACAATTCATGTTTTACTTTTTTTTTTTTTTTCGATGACAAATAAGAATATATTCAAATAATGATTTCACTTGATAATTTGATGTATGGACATAGTCGATAGTGTACAGCAACATAAAATTTGTTGGATGAAATAAAAATTTAGCCAATAAAGTAAGGGAAAAGGAGAGTAAAAATGGCTTTGCAATTTTGGTTGTTAAAAAGGAGAAGAAGTTTGAGAGAGTTGTTGTATATTGAAAGAAAGATGCTCCACAATAATTGATTGAGCTTTGATTAAATAAAATTAAACTAATAATATGCAGAATATTATTCAGTCAAGTTATAAAAAATAATTCAAATAGTTTTCACATGATTTTGATCACTAACAAATACTTTTCTCAAATTTCATGGGAAAACAAATTATTAAAAGATGACTTCGCATTTTTGTTGATTGATTGGTTGAAAAGCTTTTGGTGTTAAAAGACATTTATACATTTAATTTCCTCCCATAATTTAAAATCATTTTAATATTTAATTTCCTCCAATAATATAATTTACACCATAGTAAAAAAATAAATAAATAAAATTATGATTCACTAAGACGATTACATTTATGGATTCAATTCACTAAGATGGTGATTATTGTTTTTTAAAAATAAACTTATTGATTAAATTCATGATTTGTGTCAAAGAATTTTCATTAATCATACGTGTTATTTGGGGAATTTCACATCAACTTTTTGCATTGATCATATGAAAAAATAAAATAAAAAATATCTTCCACCAATAGAGCCACAAGCAGACAGGTTTGTAGTAAGAAATTTCTTAAAACATCGCCATAAAATGTTCACCCATTCTTAAATTCTCAAAGGCATTATAAAACTCTACAAGCTCCAATTGCAATTTGAATGCCTCAAAGCCAATGAAGACAACTAGTAAAAACAAATGGTAAACCCGAAGAACAAAGCAATTAACAAAAAGAGAAGGAACTCAAGGCCAAGCAGCAACCCTTTGAAATACAACAGGAGAACTATACACGGCTAAGTTGAAGTACCGTATTCAGCATTTGATTGATTTACTTCTGAAGTAAAAAGGTGAAAAAGAAAAAACGCGCATCTGTTCAAACTAGTATCGGACCATATCCTGGAGGCAATCATAAAAGTGTGAGATCCTAATCTTTTCTTGGCCAGAGTATATGGCCTCCGCAGCTCCACCTTGCTCTCCCTGAGCTGCCATCTCGATCAACATATACAGCTTCTTGATAGGCATCTAAAGAAAAAGACAGAAAGAATTCAACAACTGTAAATTCTTGTACTGTATTCCCCATTACTTGCCAACAATATTACTAATCCAGAAAGTAAACATATACCATGATGCTGTGTTTTAGTACAGTACGGTATTTAAGCTTCAGAAATGGAAATGTCAGTTCCAATCCATCCATGCAATCAAACAAAATACCTCCAAACACAGCCTAATAATAATTGATTGCAGATAATTTCTTAAAACAAGGTACTGTGACTTATTTCGTCATATCATGACTTGAGATACTGGGCTATCTTCAGGAAACATGGTGCGAGCACAATAAGAAATGTTTAAAGATTATGACCATTAACTACCAGGAATAGCGGATGTTGTGATTAGGAAAATGCATGAAAACATACAGGCAGGAATATTAATTCCTAGGAAAAGCCATTGAGGTTTCATATCTTTAAAGCCAGGGTATTTGAACACACTATATAAATATATATATATTTAATGCCAAAAAAACCAGTGCCTGAAGCTCACCAAATTTTCCTTAATCAAAAACAAAAAGGGTAAGAATAGATAATATGTATAAAGAAGTTTCCATTTGAAATCAGTTTGGATTTATTTTGCCCATTTAGATTCAAATATCAACTCCACTAGTAAAGGAGGCTTAAAAAATATGTCTAAAGAGCTAAAAGGCATCAAGTTTCCCAGCTCTTTGATAATTAGGATTTTGAATTTTGTTTGTTTAGAGTTGGTATATTTAAGCACTAAATATTCTACAGAATAACCGTAAATAATGTCACAAGTTAGAATATCTAAACTCACATCATTCAGGGCTTCTGAAGCTGCGTCAACATCTTCTTTAGCAAATACATTAAGTTGTTTCAAAACCTGAAGAGAAAAATGAAGATTAAACATAAATTCAAGCATCAGAAGTAAGTTCTTATAAATAGTTTGCTTCTAGAGATCATAACAACTGTGAATTGAACTACAATTAGAAATATCCTTCCAGATTCCAGATAAACTTGCTGACAACAAATGAGCCAGGAAAAAAAGAGTTCTATCACAAAAAATATGGATGCTGTTAAGCACTCCTATTACTGGAAACAAAACCCACCAACTGATCAGTCAAAAGGCAAAAAATCAACCGGATACATGCATAAAACTCCTTTTCTAATGACATTGAAAATATAACAGCATAGTACAATTATCCAGAAAGATATTTGCATTGTGAATCACACAATTAAATTCATAAATGTTTCCAAGAAAAGCATATAATTAGCTACTGCCTCAGCATCTAAAACCATGAGTAGTGCAAAAAGTTCCGCATTGTCTGCACTAATGCCAATTATAAACAGAAAGGCTCTGAAATGTGTGCTGAAATTCCAATTAATGTGATAATGACCTATTTCAAATGTTCAGACTACACAAGAATTTAGGTGCAAGTATAAACTGCACCATCATCAAAAAAGATTGAATAAAGGTTGGCATTTCCAGCAAGATAAGCAAGATAATCCATGCAGTGTTTAGTGAACTATACAATTCCTCGCGGCACACATAATTGGAAGGTCATTTCAGATCCTAAGAAAGAATGTACAATAACCACAGCACATAACAATAAACCCAACTCGCAAGTGCATAAAACTGGTAGAAATAACCACCAAGTTGGGATCTAAAACCAGGTTTCCACCTCCTATCAACAACAATACAAGAAGCCAGAGCCAGAGGGCCTAACATTACCGCTAGGCCCAGCCCTTGGCAAAAAGGTTAGGCCCAACGATGAATGGATTTTCATATTTGTTAATTTACAACACAGACATAAGTTAATGTTTTCTACATTTCATCCGAAAAATACCAAAAGAAAGAAAAGGGCAGGCAACAATCTAACAAAAACAAAATAGTGCAGTGAACAAATAAAATAATATCCAAATATAAAGTAACCATGTGATGATTATGATGAATTATTCATATCTCCAAAAGTTGAATCAAATAATTTCTTCAGGCCCAGCCAGAAAAACAATCCCTGGCATACAGCCTTAAACTTTTCTCAAGCTCGTCTAAATCACAGATAGCAGGCATCTTAAATAAGTTACATTATCCATTATAGACGACCAAACACAATACTGTCCGTTATGATGTTCTCCTATTATTACTTGAGAATTGCATTTCTTTTTTATAAGAAAAAGACCAATAAACAAGATTATCCAAACGAAAATGAGTGACTATAGCAATGATTACCTTCTTTGCATCCTCTGTCTTCAACGTGGGAACATGGTAAGTGACAGAGAAAGCATCACAAATACCAACCGAATCTAAGAAGCTCACTTCACTTGTTGTCCCTATCACCAGAAGCTTTTTACCCTGAAAACAAGGATCATAAATTTGAAAAATTACAACAAAATTAATATTAAACAAAAAATTGCTCATTTACAGCCAGTCATTGGCACAATCTGAAGCACGACTATTATTAACAATGAAGTAGGATAGCCTTTTCCATTGCAAAATACCTATCAAAAACCAAATGCATTTATGCTTTATGAAGATCATACCAATTATAATAGGTTCAAGACTTATTAAGTGGGTCCAAAGTCATGTTCACAGAGACTGCTCAAAGCAAATTAATCATTTAAGCTCCACAAAATATACAATTGCTCTTATTTACAAATTGACCTCCACAATAAAGATTTAAATTTCATCCTTCCAGAAAATTTAATAAACTTGAAGATATTCTTTTGTCAAGTCAACAATCGCATTTCTATAGAATAAATACATACAAGAGAAAGCCTTATCATGAATATGGTTGACAGAGCAGACCTAGTGTCACACCACAGGCTGAATATTTCATTTCTTGTTCCTATTTCAACTGATAACTTGTAATTGCAAGATTTTTTTTTATACTATCCACAATTTGTGTAGAAAAGTTTAACTCAATCCTTTAAGTTAAATACATGATTTCAAGATGTGATGATTTTACTACTATTTTTTCCTCTGCTTAGCCTTACAATTTTTACTTATTTAAAATATCATGCTTCAAAAAATCATCTCAATCGTAATAGAGAAGTAAACTGAATGCTAGAACTGATTCTTGAACCTTAGGCGGAAGCCGTTTTAGAAGGACCAACAATGTCTGAGAAATTATATTTGAAAAACGAGGCCCAATTGCAACATACTCCAGTAACCTGTAAAAACAATCAAGCAATGATTAAATGTGAGTTATGCATCAGTGAAAATTGCATGAGGAAGCCCAAGTAGCCATAATTCAAAGCAGCAAGTTGTACCTTTCTATGTCATCAAGGATAATAATGCTCAATGGCGACTTGTATGCATCCTCAAACACCTTTCAAAACATACCAATTTCTATGAAACTTTGCTCTTAAGACAAAAAATATACTAGCCATGTATGAAAACCAAAAAACCTTCGAAGTTTTCAATATGCTACAGGTAGACCATAATTGTTCAAGTGTAACCACAAAATGTCTTAAATCAAAGTAGAAAATTTCCAGATTAAATTAATAACTTCCTCTCAAAATATTAAGTGTAATCAGAAGCCACAACATTGGCATTCACGAACCTTAACAATCTGTGCACACTTGGTGCTCTCATGAAGACCAATCATTGATTCAGCTGAGATCTGCCCAATTCGAAAAATAAAATTCGAATTAAAACTAAAGAATTAGACTGGAAATTCCAGAGGTAAAATGATTGCATATACACAATAAAGAAAGGAGCTTACTATCTTCACATATGGAAAATCACTGTCAATGCCAACAGTAGCTGCCAATGCAGTTTTACCACTGTCCAAAAATAATTATGATTCAGAATAATCCCAATTCACAAGAGC
Source organism: Cedrela odorata (assembly GCA_035584115.1). Classification (NCBI taxonomy): domain Eukaryota; kingdom Viridiplantae; phylum Streptophyta; class Magnoliopsida; order Sapindales; family Meliaceae; genus Cedrela; species Cedrela odorata. The sequence goes on along the minus strand of JAXCLQ010000006.1, from coordinate 11,785,291 downwards.
AACTTAAAAAATTGACCATGCTTACCTGCCACTTGGGCCTTCCAGAAGGCAGGTGACAAGAGGACTTCCTTTGCTTACTTTAACTTGCTCCACTAGTAGCACAGCTCTTTGATAAATGTGCTTATTTCGGTCACCGCAGTCCACCATGCCATTAAGCCTGCAGATAAAGTTACATTGAAGAAAATTAGGCAAAGATAATCAAGGTGGAAAGTTGCTCCTGAAGTTCAAGATAGGAAGTTAATAGCTTCATTATTCTGCTGTTAATTTATTAAAAAAAAAAGGTTTAATCAGGATAGGTCTTTTGAAAAATAAAAATAAACTAAATCGAGATTAGAAAGAATAATTTGCACATTCCTTTCAAGTTATCTAGCAATCAATCTCTTCAGGCAAGAACTCATTAACTAAAACCGGTTGAAGTGAGAATATATTTATTGTAAACTACTGCCACACAAGGTAGTTCAATGAACCTCATATTTAACATTTCTAAAATTATCATAGATCCAAGAAAAAAGAATCACAATGGGGCAATACAACACTATTAAACAAGTTGTGGTCTGCAATCCATAACAGAAATGTATTTTAGATTTTTTTTTTTCTGAGTGTACCTGATCCATTAGTATTACTTAAATTTATTTAAACACGGAGCTTGCAATTAAATAATAATAAGAGCTGAATGTTGCAAACTTAGCTCTGGAATGCAGAAAATAATTCAAATGCAAGTAAAATAAGGCTAAACATACATTCTGATTCTCAAGAATTTCACTGTTTCTAGCTAAAAGCATTACCTACACCGCTCGAGATCATCAGTGGAGGCTCCAAATGCAGGAATAATATCATGAAGTGCATGAAGAAAATCATCCATAGTAACTTTAATATTATCTTCATCCACTGGCTTGGTAAGATCATCCATACTTAGTTGTCTATTCAGAGCAAAAGATACTGCACTTTTCACAACACCTTCAAGTTCCGCTCCACTAAAGTTCTTTGTACGAGCAGCTTAACACACAAAAGACGATGAGTAAAACCCTCCATAGCCTTCTCCAATGCATTATTAATACAGTTACAATTGAAATTAATATGTTAAATTTCCACAAATATAAAGCACTATTCAGATTCATTCAAAGAAATAATATGACAATAATTCACTAAAGCTATTAAGGTCAATGATAACACCTCTATTAAGGGTGTGCACAGGTCAATAAGATCACTTCTATTTCGGGAAAAGGAAAAAAGGAAGTCCTCAAATAAGGCAAAACTGAAACTGAATTCAAACCAAACACTAAAATTCAAATTTATCCAAAATGCAAGTCAGGGGGATGTTGCAATCACTGTTATACTTTGAGATAGATTAATTATTCACTGGGTCATGAATTCTTATAGGTTAGCTTGTCATTTACAGACAACCAGCCATACTTTGTGCAATCCAAGGATGACCTAAGATCTGTCAGCATACACTATTAATGCACATACCTAGCTCTTGAAGGTTCACATCAGGAGCAAGAAAAGAATTCTCTTTCATCTTATTAGTATGAATTTGAAGAATCTGCAGACGGCCATTTTCATCCGGAAGGCTTATTTCAACCTGAACCTCCAAGCGACCTGGTCTACAAAATTTTTGTAAGAAAAGAAAAAAAAAAGTTTTAAAGAAGGATAGATACTAAAGGAAATTAATCATTTATACCACATCAGCACAATAATTTCCTATTCATCTGCCAAAGAAGTAGAGAGAAAGAGATCAACCTCAGAAGTGCTTCATCAAGCATGTCCTTTCTGTTGGTCATTCCAATTAGCAAAACATTATTTAGAGACTCCACCCCATCTATCTGAAAAGCAAATAGTCTATCAGTCACACTAATGTCATTACTTGGCCTTTCTAATGAGAGGGAGTACCCAAAAATGCAGAAAGAGAAAGGCTTAGAAAAACATATGTTTGTTCAAAAGACACATTGTTACCTTTGTAAGCAGCTGGTTTACAATGCTATCATGTACTCCTGTGCCATCTCTAGTTGATCCTCTGGACTGAAAATGCATAATAAAAAGCATGCATCAAGTTTTTGTGTTTCTGAAAATCGCCTAACCAAATAGTCTGAATTTCAATGCATATTAATTCTTGTTAGCATTGTTTCTTCAACAGATTTAACTATCTCAGCCAGAGGTGGAAATGCAACTAAAGCCACAAAGCGAATTGCATAAGGTACAACTAGCAAATTGAGATCAATGTTTTGAACATGTTTCACAGGAAAATCAACACCTTCAGTGCACTCACCACCTATGCAGTATCTAATATTCTGGAAGCGTCGTAAGAAATTCAATAGCGAATGAGAAATAAAAATTCCTTCCTCAAAATATTGGATCCCACCTCTTGACTGAGACTAAAATTTTGTCTTTTTTAAACATTAATGCTAGAAATAAAAAAAAGGCTTATAATAATTCGCATTTCCATCCATGTTAACAAATTCCTCTTCATTTACAGACCAAAATTACATGATAATGCGAAGATACTTGCATACTCAACATAACAATAGCGTAGGAAATAAGGAAAGATTAAATTTTATAAATATAAAACGATGATCCAAGCAAGAACATGCATCCCATAACGATAACCATATATGTAGAGAAAATTGTAATGAATATACCAAAGAGCCAATTACTATAAAAAAAAAAATAGAGCAAGATCAAATATACTAGTATCAACAATAACAATGATAATTATGCTAGATCATGAAATTAACCAATCATTTATTGCTCTCATCACCAGCAATAAAAATTTTGCAAAACATGAAAGATTTAAGCAAAAATGAATGTTAGACATAAGTTGACTAACATTCATTGTTAGCCAATGCAGATGAACATCATTAAAATCTCTAGCAGAGCAACACTTAAATGCAGATGAACATCATTAAAACCGGTAATTTTAAGAAACAATATGTACGTGCTGTCAACTTTGCTACAAATCATAGGAAATATATGATGCCACTTCTAATCTAAGGGGCAAGAAACAGCAGTATAAAATTGTCAAATCTCTTACCTTGCAAATAGCATCAATTTCATCAAATATTATGACATGCAAATCACTTTCGTCCCCTGGAAAGTAAAAAGGCATGATGGACTTAGTGTCTGATCAAAACACAAATCAAGAAATAAACCCAGCAATAGTTTCCCTTACCGCGAGTCCTCTGATCATTCTCAGCATCAGCAAACAGGTCCCTGATATTCTTTTCAGTTTCACCAACAAATTTGCTCAGGACTTCAGGGCCATTAACAATCTAGTATATTCACCAAAAAATAAAGAATGAAAAATACAGTACATTAATAAAAAAAAACAAGGAAAGTAAAAGAAAAAGATCACCACTGATGTATTATTCAGCCAATAGTAACAATGGCTTTAAAAATGATTTCAATTATGTAGTGTAATAAAAAACTGATGCTCTAAATTTTTTACTTAAAAGTTGTTACCAATGGATAGTACATGGAGTATTACAACATTCATCAATTCTTGACTTCCCAAATTGCTTAAAATAATTATAAAAAAAATAAGTTAACTATTAAAGACATTAAGTGAATAATCAGAATAAGGTGGTCTCAAGATTCTTGTCACAAACAGTTGTAAAAAAAAATTCCTACTGAAAAATATGGATAGGAAAAAGCATATCCATGTCCAAACCTTTGGCTCCCTTCCATTCAACATTTTTCCAATTTGACGAGCCATAAGAGTTTTGCCAGTACCAGGAGGCCCAAAAAGTAGCATACCCTTTACATGCTTAATCCCCAATCTGAAATATTAAAACCTTTCCATTTAAAATCAACAAATATCAATAAACCATTGAATTTCTTGAAGAATTACTTATATTACTTATTGGTCACGTGAGTAGGAAAAACACGAGATGCAAAAGCTCTTCGAAAGATATCAGCAAATTCTGCACTTAGACCACCTATACCCAGTGACTGGAGATTAAACTCCTTATGCCTAAAGATGTTGCTACTTGCAGCTTCTCGCTGGTTGACAACCTGCATTTCGCACAACACAAGCTAACTAATGAATAAACCTCCATCAAGTTAATCAAATCGTAAATAAATCAGTAGAGTTTTCATCATCTAAAGATTTGAAAAGTAATGAAATAAGACCTTAATTCCACTGCCACTGTTTGCCTCAAAGACAAAAAATGTGTCATTTGTAATCATCCCTCTTTCCAGTCGAGTAGATTTTTCTTGACCCTCTAGAACCGCTTGATTTACTGTAAATATATAGTTATTTCCATGATACTCGAAAATAACTTTCTGCCCTGATGTCATAACCTGGAAAGCATTCCATCAAAATATCATCTAAAAAAATCATATCAAATATAACATTTCCATGATCATAGTGTATGTAAAATTTACCTGGTTAACAAATCTCTTCCTCAGTTGGTTAGCCAGAAGAACAGCATCAACCTAAAAAAACATATCTTTTACTTTAATTGAAGTAATAAAAAAAAGTGAGCTAAGAAAATAAAAGAAAAGGAAATAAAAATGCATACTTGTTCATTTTTTGTGCCCTTTTTCACAAATTCTAGTTCAACTGTGAGCAATGCGAGGTTAAAATCATCTGGAGGGATAAATCTACAACCGAAAAAATTCAAAAACCAAAAACAAAAGTTACATTCAATTAAATTAAATTAAATTCCGCTTAAGTAAGAAATTGATAAATAAATGTACAAAGAAAAAAAATTTAAAAAATAAATAAATAAACCTGGTGAGAGATAAAGAGTCGCCACTCGAAACTTTAGCTTGTCGACGCTGAATTGAATTCAAGCCAATATGGCCATTATTTACGCTTGGATGAGAAGTAATCATTGGTTAAAGATCACAAAACTATCAAACAATCGTATAATACAATAACAATAATTGATCAGCAACACAAATTAAAAATAAATAAAAAAAAAAGGATATGCAAGGGATAGAACGAAAGAGTCGGCGGCGACGGAAGCCAGGAAGAGCGTGGATTTAGGGACGCGGAAGTTTTGGAGATCGGAGGAGGAGCAGTAGGCGAAATTGGTGAGGACTAGATCTGCGGCCGGTGTGTTTATCACAATCATGTTCGTTGATGCAGAGGATTGAGACCCGTACCGACTCATCGTTTTTGCGTTTCGGCAACGATCTGCTGCTTTGACGGTTTCTGATCGAAGAGAGAAGAATTTCGCCAAAAGACTGCAACACTGCTAGGGAATTTGAATTAACTAAATGCGAGTCTTCCCTTGCCTTGCCTTGGGCATTAAGCATACGGATCCGTTTATTTTACACTTTCTACGTATTTTTTTAATAATTATTATCTAAATTAAATTAATGTATTTAATTTTTAATTAACTAATTATTTTATTTAATAAATCAGCATATTATTTAATTATTTAA